>APFE030151087.1:64878-106800 GCA_000404065.3 Pinus taeda | reverse complement strand
CTGCATGAACAAAAGACTAAACCAAACAACAGACATCAGTATAGTTAGAAAACCATATAAACAGTCCTTTTTAAACTATAATGCAATGATTCAATCACTGGATGAGTGAAGTGAGTGGAGTATGAGGGTTAAGAGGGTGTGTAGGAAGGTGCAAGGTTGAGGCTCAACATCGTGCTCACCAAAACAATGATTAAACTTGTGCCTTCATTCCTCCTTTTAAAGGGAATTTCTTTAATTAAGGAATGATTTATTTTAGGCCTTCTTTTGACTACATGAACCACCTGTACAATTTGATGATTATACAATTGATAGTACATTTCCCTTTAACTCCAACCTTAAATGGGTCTTCCTAAGAAATAACATGCAACAACTATTTATAGTGAATTATCAGCTATCTGATTGATCATTGCATGTGAGTTAAATCTAATTTAATTCACTGGACCTCTCACTAGTTCTTCCATCAGTTAGAACTAGTTAAACTGATTTTAACTCAAATAATTATAACTCAAAATAAAATGCAATTGGACCCCCTAAAACTTAGGGAGAACTCTACATGCCTCTAGTTTGACCTTCAACTCGAATTGACTAAGCTAAATAAGCCTTCGTGACTTAGTTAACTCATACAAGCTATCATGTGATGTGGAATTACAATTTACTTCTAATTTAATTAAGGGAAATTTTAATTAGAAGACTCTTCTTGTTGCCATTTTCAATATTTCTGTTGCATATTTCAACACACCCTCTCAACAAAAAAGGAATTCAACTCTATCTCGATTAGGTACCTTCAGAATGTTTTGCATGCAATGCTTCTCTCTAGTGTTGTTGATATTGTACCTTTTGAAATTGAAAAAGCATCCAAACTGAATTACTATGATGTATATGTCACTAGATATTCTGACTGCTACTAGCTACTGCACTGTCTACTAAAAACTCTGCGTTGTTGCTGACTTTGCACTATGCCATCTGCACTGCTGCCAACTGTGCTTTGCGCTCCCCATTATTTGACTGTTACTAGTCTCTGCCTTTGCCACTCTGACATTTGACTGCATCAACCACCACTGATCCATCCTGCTAATATGTACTATGGGCTCCCGTAGCAAGGTTATGATCCATGAGATAAAACATCTCAATGGACCTTTCCCAAATTTATGCACTCTTGGGATTATTACTTCACATAGCCCCACCTCTCACCTAAAGGTATGGCTGCATGTGCTCTGTCTTCCCACTTGGTTCAAATTTTTTTCCTACTGGAGGTCTCTACTTGAGTGGATGCCTCCACTCGACCTCCTCTCTGCTTCTCTAATTGTGGTTGCTCCACAACTTTCTGAGGTTGCATGTTGAGAGGTAAGTCATGCTCCCTCTCAACCACCAATTCTTTAACATTTGCCTTGCTCCTCAAAGCTTTACATGCATCTTGTACCTCAAGAGCATATAGGTTATTGACTCGCACATCGATCTGTTTCACCTCTCCCTTTCCAATATGTCTAAGGAAAACCTTTCCTTTGTTAAGAATCACATTGTAGCCATTATATTCCAATACCGCAATGGAAACAAGATTCTTCTTTAGTCCTGGAACATACATCACATTAGTGATTCTGAGAGGGAAGTCAGACTCCCCTTGAAAAGTAACTGTACCGATGTCGGTCTCGCTATACCTCCCATCATCTCCAAACTCTATGTTCTGCTTGAGGCCTTTTTCCTCCAAGTCACAGAAGAGATCTCAATTCCCCGTCATATGGAACGAAGAAACATTGTCTAGATACCACATGCTTCCCATTACAGTGATTGTCATGCATGCAATGAGAGTGAAATCAAGTTCAAATTGTGAAGCTAGAGCTTCACTTGTTGCTGCTACTGCAGACTCCTTCTTACTCGCTTTCTTCTGTGGGCATTTCGTGGGATACTGTTCAAACTCGTGATAGCGAAAACACTTGATGTTCAACAAGTCCTACTTCTTATCGACCTCCTCGCCTTGGGACATAATTCCCATGGATTTATTTTCTTTGTTGAATAATGCAAAGTCGTCTTCCAGTTCTTTGGATGAGGTCCATATCTGGTGTTCCGCCAAATCTCTTCTTGTACCAAGTCGGACCACAACCGCTCCACTCTGGTAGCTTCTCCCTCCCATTAACTGAGTCTTGGTAACTATTCCAGCTCTTGGGAAGGCCTAGAAGTGCTAGGCTCACTAGATCATCATCTGCAACAGTAACCCCGACACTTCCAAGCTCATCTTGACATTAGGTGAAATGGTCAAGTACTTCGGAATTGAGTCGTCGTTCTCCATATTGATCTTTCTGAGTTTTTCCTTCAGTGCCAACTTCTTATGGTCACTTTTATTTTGAAACAGGTCCATCAATGTCTTCCATATTGCAAATGGAGTTTCTTTTTTGTGGAGATTTGAGGCAATATGATATGGAACTCCTTCTATGATAATCATCCTTTCCTTTGCCACACACTTTCTCCATTCAACCAGATCTTTAGCATTAGATGCTAGAGGCTTCAAAATATCATGATATACGAATTCCTTCAGCCCGTTGACTTACAACATTACCTACATCCTGTCCTTCCAAGCTATGTAATTCGAGTTTACCTCCAGGGCATACTCAAGTCTCAAACCATAGAATGGCATATTGTTGACTTTGAAGTATGAAAATACAAATTTGATTTCACTTGCACAACAAACTCGTATTCTCGTCTTTTATAATGTCTTCATCTTTGATACCATGTAGATTTTTTACTTGTAGTTTCAATCTTCTTATGTAATATGCTAGAACAAAAGACTTGAATCTACTCTACTCATTAGCGAAAACAAAATTGATCGATGAAAATACTAAGTAGAAAAAGAAGAATTTCAATCGCACATAACACAATATTTTCTAAGGAGAGTAACTGCTCAAAACCCCGACTATATATATTTCATTAACTAGAAGATCCAAGAATAAAATACAATGCTTGTTCAACCTAAACAATTCCCGCGCAAGTACATTCTATCTCTCTGCTTCACAAACCTACTCAAGCCAACCTTAGCCAAATTTGTTGCCTACCAAGCCCCTACTTCCTTGGGCACACAAGATCCACGCACAAACTTGTGCTTCCTATTGCTTGGTCTCACCAAGTCATTCTCATAAAAACAATGATTAAACTTGTGCCTTCATTCCTCCTTTTAAAGGCAATTTCTCTAATTAAGGAATGATTTATTTTAGGCCTTCTTTTGACTGCATGCACTACCTGTACAATTTGATGATTATACAACTCATAGTACACTTCCCTTTAACTCCAATCTCAACTGGGTCTTCCTCATAACTAACATGCAACAACTTTTATAGTGAATTATCAGTTATCTGATTGATCACTGCATGTGAATTAAATCTAATTTGATTCACTAGATCTCTCACTAGTTCCTCCATCCGTTAGAACTAGATAAATTTATTTTAACTCAAATAATTAAGTTAAATAATTACAACTCAAAATAAACTGCAATTGGACCCCCTAAAACTTAGGGATAACTCTACATGCCTCTACTTTGACCCTCAACTCGAATTGACTGAGCTAAATAAGCCTTCATGACTTAGTTAACTCATACAAGCTGTCGTGTGATGCGAAATTACAATTTACTTCTAATTTAATTAAGGGGAAATTAAATTAGAAGCCTCTTCTTGTTGCCATTTTCAATATTTCTTGTTTCAAATTTCAACACACCCTCTCAATAAGAAAGGACTTCAACTCTATCTCAATCTGTTACCTTTGGAATATTTTGCATACAACACTTCTCTCTAGTGGTGTTGCTATTGAACCTTTTGAAATTGAAAAAGCATCCAAATTGAATCAATATGATGCATATGTCACCAGAGTCCTTGACTGCTACTAGCTACTACACTTTCTACTAAAAACTCTGCGTTGTTGCTTACTCTGCACTATGCCATTTGCATTGCTGCCAACTATGCTTTGCGCTCCCCAGTATCTGAGTGCTACTAGTCTCTGCCTCTGTCACTCTGGCATCTGATTGCTACTAGTCTCTGCCTTTGTCACTCTGACATCTGACTGCATCAACCGTCACTGATCCATCTTGCTACTATGTACTGTGGGCTCTTGTAGCAAGGTAATGATCCATGAGAGAGAACATCTCAATGGAACCTACCCAATTTTTTGCACTCTTGGGACTGTTACTTCACATCACCCCACCTCTCACCTAAAGGTATGGCTACATGTGCTCCCTCTTCCACTTGGTTTGAAATTTTCCCCTACTGGAGGTCTCTGCTTGAGCGGATGCCTCCACTCTGTCTCCTCTATGCTTCTCTAATTGTGACTTCTCCACAACTTTCTAAGGTTGCATGTTGAGAGGTAATTCATGCTCCTTCTCAGCCACCAAGTCTTTAACCTTTGCCTTGCTCCTCAAAAATTTACATGCATCTTGTATCTCAAGATCATATAGGTTCTTGACATGCACATCGATTTGTTTCACCTCTCCCATGGAGATGTGTCTAAGGAAAACCTTTCCTTTGCTAAAAATCACATCATAGCCACGATCTTCCAATACCGTGATGGAAATAAGATTCTTCTTTAGTCCTGGAACATACATCACATTAGTGAGTCTGAGAGGGGATCTAGACTCCCCTTGAAAAGTAAATGTATAGATGTCATTCGTGCTATACTTCCCATCATCTCCAAAGTCTATGTTTTGCTTGAGGTCTTTCTCCTCCAAGTCACAGAAGAGATCTCTATTCCCAATCATATGGAACGAAGCATCATTGTCTAGATACCACATGCTTCCCATTACAGTGCTTGTCATGCATGTAATGAGAGTGAAATCAAGTTCAAATTGTGAAGCTAGAGCTTCACTTGTTTCTGCTATTGCAGGATCCTTCTTACTTGCTTTCTTCTTTGGGAATTTCATGGCATAGTGCTTGAACTCGTGACAGTGAAAAGACTTGGCATTCGACAAGTCCTTCTTCTTGTTGCCCTCCTCACCTCGAGACATCATTCCCTTGGATTTATTTTCTTTGTTGACTAATGCAAATTCGTCTTCCACTTCTTTGGATGAGGTCCCATCTCTGGTTTTTTGCCGAATCTCTTCTTGTACCAAGTCGGACCACAACCACTCCCACTCTAGTAGCTTCTCCCTCCCATTAACTGAGTCCTGGTAACTGTTCCAGCTCTTGGGAAGGCCTAGAAGTGTTAGGCTCACTAGATTTTCATCTACAACAGTAACCTCAACACTTCCAAGCTCATCCCGACATTAGGTGAACTTGGTCAAGTACTTCGGAATTGAGTCGCCCTTCTCCATCTTTATCTTTTTGAGTTTGTCCTTTACTGCTAGCTTCTTGGGGTCACTGCTATTTTAAAATAGGTTTGTCAATTCCTTCCACATTGCAAATGGAGTTTCCTTTCCGTGGAGATTCGAGACAATATGATCTGGAACTCCTTCTAGGATAATCCTCCTTGCCTTTGCCACACACTTTCTCCATTTGGCCAGATCTTTAGCATCAGATGTTGGAGGCTTCAGAATATCATGATCTATGAATTCCTTCAGCCCATTTTCTTACAACACCGCCTCCAACCTGTCCTTCCAATCTATGTAATTCTAACTTCCCTCCAAGTCATACTCAAGTCTCAAACCATAGAATGACATACTGCTGACTCTCAAGTATGAAACTGCAAATTCGATTTCACATGCATAACAAACTCGTATTCTCCTTTTCTATAATGTCATCAGCTCTGATACCATGTAGATTTTTAACTTGTAGATTCAAAATGCTTATGTAATATGCTAGAATAAATGACTTGAATCTAGTATACTCATCAACGGAAATAAAAATTGATCGATGAAAACACTAAGCAGAAAAGGAAGAATTTCAATCGCACATAACACAATATTTTTTTTGGGGAAAGCAACTGCTCAAAACCTCGACTATCTATATTACATTAACCAGAAGATCTGAGAAGAAAATACAATGCTTGTTCAACCTGAACAATTCCTACACAAGTATGATCGATCTCTATGCTTCAAAAACCAGCTCAAGGCAACACTTAACCAAATATGTGTCCTTCCAAGCCCCTACTTCCTTACGCACATAAGGTCCACGCACAAACATGTGCTTCCTATTGCTTGGTCTCACCAACTCGTGCTGACAAAAACAATGATTAAACTTGTGCCTTCATTCCTCCTTTTCAAGGCAAATTCTCTAATTAAGGAATGATTTATTTTAGGCCTTCTTTTGACTGTATGCACCACCTGTACAATTTCATGATTATACAACTAATAGTACACTTCCCTTTAACTCCAATCTCAACTGGGTCTTCCTCATAACTGACATGCAATAGCTATAATAGTGAATTATCAGTTATCTGATTGATCACTGCATGTGAATTAAATATAATTTAATTCACTGGACCTCTCACTAGTTCCTCCATAAGTTAGAACTAGTTAAACTAATTTTAACTCAAATAATTAAGTTAAATAATTACAACTCAAAATAAATTGCAATTGGACCCCCCTAAAAACTTAAGGATAACTCTACATGCCTCTAGTTTGACCCTCAACTCGAATTGGCTGAGCTAACTAAGTCTTCTTGACTTAGTTAACTCGTACAAGCTGTCATGTGATGAGGAGTTACAAATTTATTTCTAATTTAATTAAGGGAAAATTAAATTAGAAGCCTCTTCTTGTTTCCATTTTCAATATTTCTTGTTGCAAATTTCAACATAATGTATTTCTCAAGAATAATAATACATAAAACAATTAACAAAATAAATATTTACATCCTCGCAGCATATTAGTTTTTACCATTTGACTTTTCAGCCACATGTCTAACATAAAATTCATTAAAAAAATGATTTACTAAGGGTATCACATCTCCCTCCCCTTAAAACATAACACCGCCCTCTGTTTTCATACCCCTTGGAACACCATAGGAAAAGCTTCTTTCATTTCATCTTCTGTCTCTCAGGTGGCTTCCTCAGGCCTAAAGTGCTTCCATCGTACTTTACCTAGAGGATGGCTCGATTCTGCAGTGTAGTTTCCCTCTGATTCAAAATTTGTAGAGGCTTGACCTAGAAATCACCTTCTAGTTCTACCTATACAGATTTCCAATCGATAATATGAGGAGGATCACAAATATACTTTTTCAAAAGAGACACATGAAATACATTATGAACTCTAATGTGGGCTAGTAGTGCTAGCTAGTAGGGCATTGGCCCTACCCTAGCTAGAATGTCAAACATACCATAGAACCAAGGGGCTAGTTTAGTATAGTTTGCCAATTTTAAGGAACTTTTTTTTGTCGTACTTTAATATATACATGTTCCCTCACATTAAATTTTCTTTGTCCTTTTCAAGTCTACGTAATGTTTTTTCCTATCCTACACTACTTTTAGGTTCTTCCTGGTTTTCTTCACCATTTTCTCTATTTCCTGTAGCAGATCTGGTCCTAACATAAGCCTATCTTCAGGCCAACTCCAACTTAAGGGGATATGGCACTTACTTTCATGCATAACTTCAAAAGGGCTCATCTTGAGTAATGCCTGATAACTATTGTTATAAGCAAATTCAACTAAATGCAGATAGTCCACCCATTTTGTGGGTTGGTTCATTGCATACATGCGTAGCATGTCCTTAAGGAACTGATTAACCCTTTTAGTTTTACCATCTGTTTGTGGGTGGGTCAATGCTAAAATTTATCTATGTACCCATTCTAGTAAACAATGTCTTCCAAAAGTTGGAAGTGAATTTTGCATCCCTGTCTGATATAACAATCTTTGGTATTCCGTGAAGTCTGGAAATTTCTTTCATGAAGACCTTTGCCACTTGTGCAACTCTATAAGTAGATTAAACAGGGATAAACTGAGCAACCTTAGACAACTTGTCTACAATAACCTTAATAGAATCATGTTGCTTTCTAGTATTTGGTAAACCAATAATAAAGTCTAATGAAATTACCTCCCACTTCCATTATGGTATAGCCAACGGGTTTAATAATCTTTTTGGGTATTGATGGTCCACTTTTACTTGTTGACATTCTTGGAATCTTGCCAAGTACTCATCTACCTCCTTCTTCGTACCAAACCCAAAGAATTCCTTTCTAAGAGATGTGATGATTTTTAGATAACTTGGGTGGGATGAAAAGGGTCTTTTTTGGTGTTCATCCAATATCAATTGTTTAATTATGGCCACATCGAGAACTTATATTGTATTTTTAAATGTTAGTAACCCATTTTTCGTTAAGTGTATTATCTGGATGTTATCCATGTTTAGTTTCATTTTCCAACCTTTCCCAAATATCATTATAATCTTTATCGTCTAATGGTGTTATCTTAATCTGCTCTATAAATTGGTTTCAATGCTACTTAATATTACCTCACAAATCTGCTTCAGAGTTCAACTTCATGTGTCTGCCACTTTGTTTTCTTTCCCTTTTATATGCTAAATTTCAAAGTTATATTCACTTAAGAAGGCCATCCATTTGGCTTGTCTGGCATTCATATCAGGATGGTTGAAAAAATAGTTTAAACTCAAATGATCAGTAATTAAGGTAAATTTTTTAGCAATTAAATAATGACTACACATTTTGAGTGCGTGAATTACTTCAGCTAACTCAAGGTCATAAAATACATATGTTATGAAACCAGCTCTCCAAAAGATAGAAAAGATAGTTGAACGCCTTAGAATTCAGCCTCTTCGAGGGGGCAACCTCCTTTACATTACACAAATGAACAATTCTTGGATGATACAAATGACAAGACCTCCTTTCTATATATAGGAGTCTAAGGGGTCATAATATAATCAGAGGCGAAATAACAATAATATTGTAAGGGCACAATAATAACAATAGTGGGCTTCTATGGGGCATAATAATAACAATATGGGACTACATGGGCACAACAATATAATAAGGGGGTTGTACTAATAACAATAAGGGGATACACTAGTAGTATAGGAACTTAACATGCCCCTCTCCTTCAAAAATCGTTGTCCTCAACGCTTGAGTAGTTCTTTATGCTTCTGTATAAAATTCTTGTCCTCACGTGTGGAATCTTCAGCGGGAAAGTTCTTCCGAGATACTTTGAAATTGATCGATTTTGTAGTTGTTGGGTTCTTGTTTTTGTGACTGCTCCAGGTTCCAAAATGATTTTTCCTTCCTCGTCAAATTCTCGCAATATTTTTTGAACTGGGATCTTCTGCAACTTTTGAATGAGTGGCCACACTTCTTCTTCCTTCTTCCATTCATCCCTTGCTTTGTTTATCCAATCTGGTTGGATAATAGAAATAGCACAAAACAATGCTTGCACATCCTCATCCTTTCTTGAGAGTGCATCTGCAACAACATTTTGCTTCCCCTTTTTGCAGATGATTTCAAAGTTGTAACCCAAAATATTTGTGACCCATTTTTGTTGCTTTTCTAAAGATAATCTTTGTTCTAAAAAGTATTTAAGACTATCATTATTTGTTTTTACCTTGATGTGTCTTCCCATTAGGTAAGGTCGTCATTTCTTAAGTATTTCCAACATTTCCTTCTCATAAATAGCTTGCTTGAGATGTAGCCGTAAAAATAACCAATCACCTACATCAAAACTTCTTTCACTGCGATGTTGATATGCCTGTTGTTTCATTCGATTCTGCACCAAAGTGGCATTATTATTTAAAAGTTGGAGAACTTGTTGTTGATGCTCGATGTGATATTTCACTGCTTGAATCTTTTTCTGATTGATATGTCCTTCTATCTTGAGAGTTTGAGGAGTGGTAATTTCTTTCAATGCATTACAAGATATGGCCAAATTCATTTCTTGATGCTTGATGTGATGTTTCACTTCTTGAACATTTTTCTTCTTGATATGTCCTTCTATCTTGAGAGTTTGAGGAGCAGTAATTTCTTCCAATGCATTACAAGATATGGTCGGATTCATTTTTTGATGCTCGATGTGATCTTTCACTCCTTGAACATTTTTCTTCTTGATATGTCCTTTTATCTTGATAGTTTGAGGAGTGGTAATTTCATCCAATGAATTACAAGATATGGCTGGATTCATTTCTTCTTTCTCGATGTGATCTTTCACTTCTTGAACCTTTTTCTTCTTGATATGTCCTTCTATCTTGAGAGTTTGAGGAGTGGTAATTCTTGCCAATGTTTTACAAGATATGGTCGGATTCATTTCTTCTTTCTCTAGGGTTGGTTCCTGGTATATCCTCTTCTTTTGATGTTTCTTCATCCTTTTCGTCATTAGGAGGCCTTTCTTGTACCATCTTTGTCCCCCCTTCCTTCAAACCTTCCCTGTCTTTCTTCAAATCTTCCATGCCTTTCTTCCAATATGCTTTCATACCATTGATATCAGCTTTCATGGCATAGATACAACTATTTATATTTTGCTTATGTAGAACATCATTTACCCTTATATTCAATTTTTGAAAGTCCTCAATGTGCTTTGCCATTGAACCCTTTTGTTTGACATTTATCGATTGGCTAAAAAAGGTGTTGCTCTTTGTATCCTCATAATGTGCTATCATTTCCTCCGTGAAAATTGACCATGTAACAAGTGATTTACGAGAACAAAGCCCTTTATACCATAAAAATTGATCTGGTTCTAAATATGAAGATGCAATCCATACCTTTTGTAACAGTGGTACACCATGTAGATCAAAATATTTCTCCATTTGTAGTATCCAATTTACCGGATCCTTGCCATCAAACTTCCTCATCTCGTCTTTTCTTGATTTTAGGAGCTCAATCTTGAAACGACTATAACTTTGTAATTTCGGCTCTTCTAGTTCTGAAATTGTGACCTATAGTAGCCCTCTGCATCCTCTTTCCAATGCCACTATTCAGATAAAAATTGGATTCTCCAAGGAAGAGTTATGCCAAATCACCCATGGTGACCTGATTATAGACCTTTTGAGAAGAGCAAACTTGTATGAAGTGCCATGTGTCACTTTTTTGACCTTTGGATCTGAAAAACATATACAAGAAACTACAGTTTGTCCTCTTTCTGGAACTTCTTACAAAATTTCAATCTGAGGTTCAGAGAGAAAGTTATGATGATTTTCCCAAGGTCACCTATTTAGGATGTAATTTGGGAGTCTGCAAAAGCCCTAATTTCCTCAAATCATATATCTGAAAATATAGCGAGACAAGATCTGAAATTTGGACCCGAGGTTTACAACAATTTCTTCTCAAATGGGAATTTTGTTTAGGTTCTGAAACTTTGTAGCAAAACAGTTATAGCGCAAATTCCACGATGGCCTGTTTTAGATGAAATTATGGAGCTTGCAAAAACTCCAACTTCCTCAGATCATATATCCTAAAATATAGCGAGACAAGATCTGAAATTCTGTCCCGAGGTTCGGCGAGATTTATCTCAACTGGGTTTTTTTTTAGCTTCTGAAACATCACGGAAAAATAATTATAGTGAAAATTCCACGATGACCTGTTTGGAGCAGCGAAACCCTAGAATCCAATGCTCTGATACCAAATGTTATGAAACCAGCTCACCAAAAGAGAGAAAAGATAGTTGAACGCCTTAGAATTCAACCTCTTCGAGGGGGCAACCTCCTTTGCATTACACAAATGAAAAATTCTTGGATGATACAAATGAGAAGACCTCCTTTCTATATATAGGAGTTTAAGGGGTCATAATACAATCAGAGGCGACATAATAATAATACTGTAAGGGCACAATAATAACAATAGTGGGCTTCTATGGGGCATAATAATAACATTATGGGACTACATGGGCACAACAATATAATAATGGGGTTGTACTAATAACAATAAGGGGTTACACTAGTAGTATAGGGACCTAACAACATAATTTCTTTCATGGTTCTTTAATTTGAAAAATTCATAAGCCACCGCATTATCTTCCTACATGGGAGCTCCCCCTAAACCCTCCAAACAAGCATCAATACAAACTATAATGTCTATCAGGGTCTACTATTTTTAGCATAGGTGCAACAATAAGTAATCGTTTTAACTGTATAAATCTCTCGTGACATTTTTGAGTCCACTCAAATTTAACTTCTTTCTTCTACAAAGAGGTTATGGGGTAAGCTAATTTAGAAAACCCCTCTATGAATTTGTGATAGTATCCTAATATACCCATGAATGATCTAATGTTTTCCACATCCTTAGGGATTGACCAATTAAGAATGGAATTTACCTTTTCGGGATCCACTGCTATTCCAACTTCATATATCACATGTCCTATATATTGTATCTTATCTTGATAAAATTCACACTTGTTGAACTTAGCATATAGCTGATCTTCCCATAGAGCCTATGCACTACTATTTCCAGATGTTGTTTGTGCTCCTTCGGTGTCTTTGAATAAATCAATATATCATTGACAAAGATTAGTATGAACTTGTCCAAAAGTTTTCTAAAGGCACTATTTATCAAGCACATAAAGGTAGCATGTCCATTTGTAAGTCCAAAGGGAAGCACTATAAACTCATAGTGCCCATATCGGGTTCAAAAAGTTGTTTTTGGAATATCTTCTTCTTTAGTCCTTAGTCGATGATAACCAATCTTTAGATATATTTTAGAAAGTATAGTTGCTCCCCTTACTTTCTTGAATAAATCACTGATTCTAGGTAGGGGATACTTATTCTTAATTGTTAATTTATTCAACTGTTGGTAATCAATGCATAAATTGAATGTTTCATCTTTCTTTTTAACAAATAAGACTGGTGCACCCCACAGTGAATAACCCGATCTGATGTACTCTTTGTTTAATAACTCCTTTAATTGCAGTTTTAACTCTACTAATTCCAATACACTCATCAAGTAAGATGATTTTGACATTGGTGCAGCTCCTAGTATTAATTCTATAGAGAAATCTATGTCTCTCTCAGGCAACAAACCAAGAATCTCATATGTAAATACATCTTGATACTCCTAAATTACTTCCAAATCATCTAATGATTTATCTCATTTTTCTTGTGAGTGGTCTTCCTCTTGTATGGCAAAGAACTAACATCCTTTCCTTGCAACCCTATTTAATTGTAAAGTAGATATTTGTCGAATAGAAATGAGTCTGGGTATGCCCTTTATAGCCCGAGTTTCTCCATTATCTAAGGTGCAGGTAACAATTTTATCAAGACAATTAACAATTTCTCTGTGACCCTCCAACTAGTCCATCCCTACAAGATTGTCATATGAACCCGGCGGAAAAATATTCAGATCGAATCATAGTGGTTTTGTTCTCATTTAAAACAACAAAACATGTCTTTACCTAATTAATAACTTTTGTTTTTGTACCACTATCCAACTGAACCAGCCATGAATTTTTGTACTTTTCAAAAATTAATTTACATTTCTCTACAATTTGAGGACTAATATAACTCAAACTTACCCTAGGGTTTGTTAAAACAGAAATAGGTTGGTTTAAAATTACACCTTCTATCTCCACCATGGTGGATTAATGTTATGCCTAACACTCTTTCAATTTGTCGTTAATATGAGGAATATTCTTGATCACATCGTTAATGGTGGAGACGTCTTTAAGATTCTGTAAATTCTGCACATACCTTGTATTATAGGGGAAGTTTTCCAGAAGATGGGGTTCTCCACAGCCCCATCATTTTAAAGGTTCTTTTTCCTTCCCACTAAATACTTTATTAATTAGTTATAATTGTTTGGATTCTTTTTGAGTCTATGTCTACATTCTTTATGTCTGATTATTATTTTTACTAAAATTTTGACTCTGGTTTACCTTACCAAAATTCTTGAAAAGACCAGGTTTTCCTCCTTTTCCACCCTTGGAAAAGATTATGTCTTTCTTCTTATTAGGCCACAATTTCACATTTTCATTTTTTTTTGTTTTTAGTTGTTGATAACAGATTCTTACTTTTCTAATGGCCTCATCCATTGTTTTGGGATTATCGTATTAAATTTGTTATTTAAAACAAAGAAAAACATAATTTATAAAGCATTGTGCTTTAGCTTTTTCTTCTTGTATATAAGGAACATATCTCAAAAGATGAGTAAATTTCCTCAACAACTCATCCATTGGCATTTGGCCAAGTTTTAGATCATGAGATTCTTTGGCCTTGTCATCCGAGTAATGTTCAATTAGATATTTTTCCTTAAAATGTCTCTAAAATTCCTCCTAGTTAACATTCTTGTTTTCTAAATTTTGTACTATTTTGGCTTCTTCCCACCACAGGGAAGCTTTTCCCTATAACTAGTATGTATCTAATTTAGCTTTTAATTTAGTAGAATAAGAAAATATTTGAAAATACCTATTAATATTAAGGTACCATGCCTATGTTGCTTCTTCGGACTCCCCATCATAGGTTGGGGGTCTAATCTTCTTGAATTTTACTTATAGTTCCATTCTTTCCTCTTTTCTATGTAATTTCAAATGTAAATTCTATTAATCTTGCTCTTCTTCCCCCCTCAGAGTTATCTTCTTTATTTTTATCCACCTCATAAGAGTTCTTCCACTTGGAAGTCTCTCCTCGTCCGTCTTCCTCCATTCTTGTTTCCATAGTCTTGGGATTGGATATGCTTGTTAAGTTTTTAATGGGTTTTTCTTGTTTTGCATTGACTTTTAACAATTATTCATTATTTGCCTAAAGGCTTACTAGCTCTGTCCTTAGGTCTCTCACCATATTCATTAATTCCACTGTGGGAACTTGTGCTTGCTCACCCATATGTACCCAGATCCCATCCTCACCTATGTGAGTGTCTCTTGTGGTTTTTCCATCACTACTTCCCTTTTCTTACTCTTCTTCTTATGTGAAAAAACAAGCATTAATTTTGTTAAACAAGATTATGGTAACCTCATTGGCCACAATGTTGCAACCTGTTTTTCTCCAATACCATATGTAACATCCCCCAAAAATCATTAAAAAATAACTAAGAATTACATAGTAATTTTATTTTTTGTCACGGTAAAAGGGTAACCGTTTATTTTAATTGAATAGGTAAAACAATTTATCAATTCCCATCTATTTTGTTTCTCATGTATTAAGAAACATGGTAATGTCTTTACATTTTTAAATCTTGGCTTAACACCCAAAATTGGAGTTGGACATTATATTTAGGATTTACTCACCTGCTCCTTTCTATTAATTTCTTTTCAATGCTTCCTTTATCAGTCTCAAGGCCATGGCTATGCTAGGTTATTGGTTTAGCACAAGACCACTCCTATAATATAATGATAAGGGTTAGCTTTTTATTATTATTAATACTTCATATCAACCCCTTGTGAACATTATGCCACCACTTGTAATACATTATTGTTGATGGAATAATGAATCATTTGTTTAATGTTAAAGTTGTGGAGAATTTAATGTTAAAGTTGTGGAGAATATGATTTTGGTATGAGAGAGAATTGGTGGAGGAATGGAATTTTATATGGGAGGATTTTTTTTTATTCTTTTTAAATGCATTTTTATATGTGGGTAAATTGTAATGTGGGAAAATATTTTTATTAGAAAAGGATATTTTATATATTTTCTCATAAGTAGTCTTTTTAAAGGTTATATTACCTTTTTCTCTCTCATTAAGAGATATTCTACTCATTTGGAAAATGTATTAAGAGGGAAATCTTTAAGAGTCATGTTTCATCCTTCATATAATTGAGCTTCTTAGCTCTTCATTTTACTCATATTCTATTCATTTGGAAAATGTATTAAGAGGGAAATCTTTAAGAGTCATGTTTCATCCTTCATATAATTGAGCTTCTTAGCTATTCATTTTACTCAAATATTAATAAAAAGCGATATTTGGTATCAATATTAATAAAAAAATTGAAAGTACAAGTTATCACATCCTTAAAGGGATATTTTATAAAAATTAAAAAAATGGATTGGTAACAAAGTTGAAAATGAAGGATGAGAAGAATTAATCATCTTTATTGATGATTAATTTATTTTTTAAGAAGAACTTGGTTGTAATTGCAGATTTGTTGTGCCATATTGTATTCTTTATTTAATAAAACCGATATTTTCTGGTGGTGGTTGAGTCCCAATTTTTGGGACATTGGTTCTTGTCCTGGGTTGAAGAGGGACACATTGTGTTCTTTTGTGCATTCTTTCTCTCTCTCTTTCTCTCTCATGGCGACAAGCACTATTCGATTGCCTGAACTTGTTGGCACAAACTATTTTTATTGCAGCAAACACATGCAACCTATATTCATCACTGAAGATATATGAGAACTTGTAACTGAAGGATACATTATGGCTTCTCCTAATTAATTCAAAGAATTAAGTGATGATGAAAATAAACCTCTTAAAGAACCTATTAAGAAGGATAATGAAGCACTCTCACTTATAAGAATCGTTGTTGAAGAATTTATATTTCTAAGAATTGATGGTGTAGTATCATCCAAGGAAGCATGGGATATCTTAAAAACACATATGAAGGTGTTGTCGTAGCTAAATTTCAAACATTAAGGAGGAATTTTGAAAATAACCATATGCAAAGTAATGAATCTATTCAGGATTATGTCATAAAAATGCAAGATCTTGTTAATTAGATGAGGTCATTAAGAGAAGATGTTCCAGAAAAAAGGTTAATTGAGAAGATTTTAAGAAGTGTTCTTCCCAAGTTTAGATGGTCACCACTAGTATTATGGTCTCCAAAAATACAATGAAAACTAATGAATTAAGTGGATTCTTGTTAACTGTTGAAGAAAATTAGCCATTTGAGCAAGTGAACATGCATTTTTTCTAATATTTTGAGTTTTTTTATTTACATAATATACATTATTGTAATAGAGCAACAAAAATGCATTCATAGAAAATTTTTCCAAATAATTATCAATCAGAATATTGAGATAAAATTGAGTATCATTGCATTCCCATGAAGAATTTTCAAGAACATCATATTCTTCGTTAGGATCTTGAGTTATAAGCTTAGAATCATATTTAGGTATGGATTCTTTCTCTAAAGAATTGGAATCATTTTGAATATATGATGATATTTCGTTATAACATTTTCTATATTGGGACATATCTAGTCTCATATTCCCATTTGGAATTTGATGACATGATAACTTGTCATAACCAACACTTGAGGGGAAGTGTCTTAGTCTCATTAATCTCTTCATCGAAAGTGACTCTTATTTCTTCAAAGTCACACAAGAAATTAGAATGAACATCATCATTGGATGATCTAAATGAATATGCATGTGATTTTTCAAAAATCCAAAGAATGATAGTTTATTATTTCATAATATTCAGCAAGAATAATATAGAATTTATAATAATTTCCTAAACTTTTGAATATGAGTTTGTGTAGGAAGGAATTTCCAAATGAAAATAGTAATTATTATATTGATTATAACAAAAAAAATAAACAAATAGATCATGATATAATGAAAAAATAACTTTCAGAGAATACATGGTTAAATGATTATCATTGTCAAGATTCAATTCCTCAACATTCATTTCAACACAGGCAACACTACTAGACAACTCAAACATTATCTAATTTTCTTTTTGGGGTTTCCATCAATAACTTTGGAAACATCCTCACATTCCTGAAATTATGCATCAAAATATTCTAACCTATGTGATTGAGCAACATTTTTAATATTATCAATTAATTCAAAAGAATCAACCCAAACATCTTCTTTATTATGCATTTTATGTTCATTGTAATTTTTCTATCTCTATATAAAAAGAAGAAATAAAAGATAAAGAAATCCTTCTATTAATTTTGTAGCAGAATGCTTTTCATATATATGAAATCTAAAGAAAATCAATTTAAATATAAATAAGAATTCTTTTAGAGACTCACCTTCATATTTGACCAAAATTTTCTAATTCTAAACATAAATCATCGTAATCATACTATTGATGAGAAACAAGAAACACTTGCATGAATTGTTTTCATTAGTGTATTTATTTGGCTAGTAACACTTGATGAATTCTCCATAAATTCTCAATATGCCATAAACAAGTGAAAAATGGATCATGAGTGCTCCATACTCCATGGAAAATTCAATGTGCAATGGGTATGCCTTCAAAAGTGCCTCCAAACTCATGATGCCATCACAATTGTGTCCTACATCACACTTCTAAGGGAAAATGGAATAGTGTGGCGCCATCATGCGCAATCATTGAGGTCCAAAGGTGATGTGTAAGCCATCTCATGTAATCTCAAGTATATTCAACCATCATCTGGGCTTCAGAATAAGGAACACCCATCGAATAGTGTTAATGCCAGCTCAAGGGTATCATGGGTCCATTTGGGCACATCATCAACAAGTCCAACATCAAAGCATCAATGGATCAATGTTTTTATAGCTAGGGGTACTCATGGGAGTCAAGTACCATGTGGAATCATCTCATTTCCCAATACTCATCTCTAGAGGGGAAAAATTGCATCATCAAGGTCAAAACTACTCTCTACATGGGATATAATGGCCTCTTGAGTGCAGTTGAGTGGGATCAAGACCAACCCTCAAGGGGTCTCTAATGTCATGATAACATCACCTGACAAAATTCTCTCACGATCAAGTGAAATCAACAATCATTAGGGACAATAACTATCACTGTGTCATAGTGGACCATATCTAACATGGGGCACAATAATACTTACACAAAAATTATCTTAATATGTCTAACTAGATTAGGAAATGCAAACAAGCTACCTCACTTATATTTGGAATGATTATGTCAAGAAACCTATTCAATGTTTCTAGCACCACAGGGGAGTGGAATTTCACAGATTAGCCCATCAATCCATACAGGTGTGTAATAATGATTGTTGTGGAGTGCAAAATACTTCATGGTAGGTGCCATAACCATGAGACTAATTAATGATGGTCTAACAATGTAAGTATATAGATGTAAGGAGGGAGCAGCTGTGGTGGAATGAGTTACCCCTTTCCTTGGCTTTATTTTTCCATCCCTTTGGTGTGGCTTTCAATGATTTCCTTTATTTGAGTGCATAGCTTAGGAGCCCAAGCTTACTTTTGTGTTTCTCCAATACCCATTTAAGATGAGGTTGTTTATCGCTCATTAGGGTTGGGAATTTCAAGAGTTACTTCCTTTAGAAGAAGCATTGAATTCTTGAGGAACTGGGTGATGGCTAATGAGGGGGGTTGAGCTCATGCTAAGCATTTTCGCATGCACTAAATAAATGTCCCAACCACCTTTTGGATTTTTCATTTTTCTTTCAATGTGGCTTTCTTATGCTTTTACTTTTCTTTTAGCTGCATCATCCTCTAAGGCCAAGTTTCCAGGCCCAAACTCAAGGATGTGGATGAGGCTGCCAATCCCATTAACCAATGACCACAAGCCCGAAGAATGGATATGTATATCAAGGATAGATGAAAATTGTAAGTATGGATTACCTTGGACATGCTACACCAATTAGTGCTTTCATAGTGGTGCCTTTTCTAAAACCCTAAGACCTCAAAGAAAGTCCCAATGGACTAGCTTCAAAGACTAACCTCCTAGGAAAAGTAAGGGAACTATAATACAATCAAAGATCATTCAATTATCTAGTTCCCCTCCATGATCCATATTAGTATGCCCATAACATTAAATGAAAGAACATGATTGCAAAAATAGTTAAATTACCTATTGATGTATGACCAACCTTCCGTCATGGAATAATGTCAAATGGGAGAGAAATATCAAGAAAGAAGTGGATAAGCATGGCATAATGTACTATGTTATGTGCTGATCATTTAAGGTTGTCATCAAGCTAGCTATCCAAAGAGGATAATTTTTTTCTCTTAGGGGTTACCTACTTTTTGGTGGGTGACATTTGTCTCCACTGGGGTAACCCACCAAAAAGTGGGTAACCCTTGAGAGAAGGGTGATGGGTAGTAAAATAAGGACACTGGAAAGTGTTGCGAGTTCCAAAAAATACCATAGCACAACATTGATGAATATCACTTGAAATAATCACTGTTGTCTAAGCTCAAAGAAAAAGAATCAAACCCTAGCTAAGACTTCCATTTAGAGAACAATAAAAGAAAACACACCATCAACATAGAACCCACTACTATCATTTTGGATGCAATGATCCAACCAAAATACCTAGAAGAGCTTGAGAAGGGGGAGTTCCTCCACTAACAAATATCGGTGAAGGGGACCCCACTGCATTTCATTGTTGACATTGGGAGTTGGAAGAACTTTATCTCACTCGAGGTCATTAAAAGAAATAATATATCCACAACACCAAAAATCCAACCATATGCCATCAAATGGTTGAGCCAAGGATGAAACATCTGCATCAACTAATGACACATGTCCCATGATATCAATCCCTTCAAAGATGAGGTATTGTGAAATATTTCCCGAGTTTAAGTTTGTGATGTCCTTATATGACAACCTCATATGTGCAACCATCATGCTATTTATGAATCCCAACCTCGTAGTGTTGTTGTTGTGGGAAGTTAGCCCTACAAGACACCAAAAGCAGTTTCACTGCTACAATTTCATTAATCTTGGTCAAATAGTGTTGAAAGGTAATCACTTAGACAAACAACTTTTTCATCTTCATGGATCAGTAAAAAGGTGAATAGGTCATTGCGACCACCCCAACTTTAGGAGAGGATCTCTCTTCATAGCAGAAGTAGGTGGACAAGATTCTAGAAGAGTAGATATACATCTTCACTTCACCTACATGGTCAGTACTACCAAGTCAAACATCCACATACAAGGATGAGAGCCATCCATATGTTCATCATAGCTATAATAGAGATATTCATGACTCTATTGGCCATATACCTTTTCATATGTGGTTAGGGTTCCATCCATTATCCCCAATTGATGTAGATATTCCTATTGCAACTTTGTTAATATAGTCCTCCTACACTTAAACTGAGGAAAACCGGGTAGCCAAATTTGTTGAACGTATTCAACACCTCCAACAATAGGTTCATGATATCTTGCAAAATGATAATGACAAGTAAAAATAGCGATATGACCAACTCAAATTCCATACAAGTTTTAGGTTGATGATAAGATATGGTTGCATATTTGAAAAAAGAGCACCTTACATGCCTCCATATGAAGCTCCTACCACTTCTACATAGGCCTTACACCATCATAAAGGTTGTCGTTGAAAATTCTTTTGAATTGTGTATTCAATTTTCTTTGGTTTACACTTAGTATTTAACTAGGGTGCCTTTGACCATATTTCCCGCCTCTACCAAACACCTCGAAGGTGGTTGAACACTTAGCCCCTACAAAACTCAATCCAAACTTCATTAAGCAAGATACAATGGATTGGATGGATACTAAAATTAAGGCCCCCTGCCAACAAAACATGCAGATCTAACAGGTTCTCAAAGTAGGGAAACTTCTTTAACAAGGAGAGTGGCTCACCAGAATTCAAAATTAGCAAATGCTTCCCAATCCCCTACAAGAACATGATGTAAGGGAGACCATTGCTTCTTAATGCGAGATGACTAATCTTGGTGGATATCGGTGGTCATCCACCACTTCCACTGAATCAATATATTCATTAATTACTTTGTTTGTCATTGAAAGGTTATGATTCCACTAAGTCAATATAGTCATATATTTCTTTGTTTGTCATTGAAAGTTTATTATTCATTGAGTCAATTGTCATTAATTTATTTGATTTTCATTGATAGTTTATGAGCCCATTGTTTTGGTAAACCATGTATACACATATGGTATTTGAAAGGTGAGAGAACATTAATAACTATTTTCATGTTCATTAGTAAATTTCTTACCACTAGTGGTTTATAAGCGTGTGGTTTTTGTAGCTCATGGTATTCACCCATGGTATTTGAAAATAAACAAATAACAACAAAATAGTGAAAGATATGACCCCTATGTGAAAATATACCCTTAAGTGAGTGATATATATAGAAGGCTTTTAATTTGTAAAGGAATCACATTCCTTCGCGGTGTAATAATAAATGATTCTACTATTTGCTAAAGAATTGTCTCTTACCATATTATTATTCACTCCATTTTATTAGATTTTTTGTTGCATTTCCTTGTTTACATTGCATTTCATTCCTTACATACTCTAGACCATAGATTCAAAGCATTGCACTCCACTAAATGGATTGTTTTAACTACTTGACACATATTGATGGATTCTTACACAAGATGAGAAGTACCCTAAATCATGAGAGTGACATGTGCCACACAAGCCTTGAAGTCATTATGCAATTATGAGCTAGATTACTTTTGGAGTGACCAAGAAATGACTTTTGGCATGCCTTTGTAGGTTGTTATGTAATTAAAGTGAAGGTCAGAATGTCATTCTCTTTGGAAAAAATCTTTCCTAAAATCCTTAATAATTCATACTTTTCTTGCATAAGGTATGCCAACTTTCAATTTTCTGTAGTTGATTCATACATTATGCCTGGACATATCTTAATGGTTCAAATAGTTCCATATTTTACATCTCTTAATCATTTTTAGTAGTGTTCAATTGTCCCATGTTAGGCAGATTTTAAGGGCTTTTTATTTGTTATATGTTGTTGGTTTCTATTGTATTTAAGTTTTTATTAAATTTAAAATAATACTATGTATTAAGACTAGAATAATGATGTAAGATATTTAATAACCAAAAATAAACATGATTTTGTATCTATCTTGAAATACTCTACTAATATTAGATATATGATTGCTAGATTTCTTGATGTCTTCCACATGATACCTAATGGAAGGTTCTCGATAAAAGAAGAATGATTTTCTATAGGAGGTAAGTATGGTGGCATAAGGCAAATCCATTTGCACATATGCACCTATTATGGGTGACAATTGTCTTGATAAGAACCTCAAGGACATTTATGACAATGATTTCCATGAGCAAAGCAATGTCAAGATTAGTTGCCAAACAGAACTTTAAATATTTGATTAAACCATAAACTTGGATAGACATTGAATCAAAGGTAAACATATATCTATAATCTCTTGAAATTTGTAACTCTAATTGAACCATGAACTTTGATGGAATTATATTAATAAATGCTCCCGAATTAAGCATAGAATTGTGCAAAATTAGATAATTTACCACCCATGAAAGGAAGAAAGGTGTGTGTCCTCCATTTCTTTTATCATAATGCATATTTTGTAGAATCACAAGAGGATCCTTAGGTTACCTCTCAAGATTGAATATCTTCTTTATTTTTCCTCTTTGAGGTTCACGTTTATTCAATTCCAGAAAAGAGACAAGCACATTCACTTTAGTTAAGAAAGCATTCTTTCTTTGTGATGGAATAGGTTTTTGATTGTTGGCTAAAGGTAAAGATGATCCAATCTAGTTCTTTGGCAGGGCATCATTACTATTTACTTTAGGGTTTTTTGGTTATTTGTTTCTCCTATTATACTGCAACCCTTTAAACTTACCTCCTACTTCTACATCATTAACATGTTCACCTAAGTTTCTTATGCATGCTTTGCTTTGACCATTGCATCATGCTTTCTTTTCATCAATAAGGAAAGTTTTATTTGGAAATATAGTTGGATAACGATCACTTATCAAATTTAAATTCTTTGAACTTTCCTTCACACTAATGATGAGGGAATTATTCTTCACTATGGAAATCATTAAAATAAGGAGACTAAGGAATACCTTCCATATTGATCGTGTTAGTAGGGGCAAGGGTATTAGGCACATTCTATTAGGGATACGACTTGCCACTACTCAGACTTGGATTTCTTCTAGGATGATTTTCATTATTATAATAGGGCTTAGGAAGATAATTTGGATGTGAAACCTTCTCTTTGTCCATGAGAGTCATTTATTCATCGTCCTAATGTGACCTTACATACACTCATTAGTCACTTTATCAATTTTTTGGGCAAAGGCTTGTAATGTTGGGTCAATATGACTTGAAGATTTAGGTTTCGTTTCAACCTTAACTCTAGAATGGGAGAATAAGCCTACTTTGGAGGTGGCAAGGTTATGTTAAATATTCATAGCAAATTCCTTTGCTTGGTCTAGACTTGTAGGTTCCATGTCTTTGAGTGCATATCCAAAGTGTCCATCAAATATATGCATTATTATTATGTCTACATTGGGTTTGAAGTTGGTATTTAGTTAACTAAAATTTCAAATCTTTAATTAAAATCCTTGACACTTCCATTGTCTTTATTTTTAGATTATTGAAACTAAGCCATCAATTTCCTTCCATCTTTGATGGTTTCCCACCTTTTATTGAAGGATTCATGGAATTTATCCCAATTCTTGATTCCCCCATTAGGTAGATCTAGATACCATGATTTAGCATGGTCTTCAAAAGATGGGGAAAATAGTTTCATGACTGCATATTACTCTTCAATATTTCATCCACCGATATGTATGTAAAACAAATCAATGTGTTTTCAATTGTGATATCATTTCCTAAAAACTTTGGCAACCACTCCTCAATTTTTTCAGGCATCTTATTCGAAAATCCCTGAATGGTGCTTATGTCCAAGGGCTTGAAAGCATTTATGAGCCATGGATTCACCATTATGGCTGAGGAAGATGGATTCTTGAAGGGGACTTTGGCTACATGAGTCTTAGGGGCATCTTTCTTTCTTGGAGGAATATTATCTTTCTTACTAGGTATTTGACTAAAATCTCCTTAGCTGGAATAAGAGTTTGGAGTTTCCAAATGGGAAATTTTAAGCGCTTCTTTGGGCTAATCTCATAAAATGAAATTGAAGCGTAAACTTAGAATCACAAGGAAAAGGACGTAACTCCTCTCTGGTAATGACGCCAAAAATGTTACCACAAAATATAGCAACCTAGTGGAAAGCCTCACTAAGTACTTTAGGTTAGGGGAAACAATGAGATTAACCACCATTGTCACCTTAGAGGAATATTAAATTTCTTAATAGGCCTTTGACTAAAATCCCATGAGTTGGAATAACACTTTGGAATTCCCAATTGGGAATTTTTAAGCTTGGTTTTGGGTTAATCTCATCAAATGAAATTGAAGTGTAGACTTTGGATATGAGGAGGACAACTTGGCTTCTTCCAGGCAATGATGCCATAAATGTTATCATAAAATCTAGAAGCCATTGCAAAGCCTCACTAAGCACCATAGGTTAGGGTAAATAATGAGATCAACCACCACCATCACCATAGTGGTTGTTCCCTTACTATTTTGTGGATGGATGTTATCCCCATAAGCAAAACTTCCCCAATAGGTCTGATTCCTGGGCTAAATACCCTATAAGGAATCTATTAATTGGACACCCCATAAATATATTCAATAAGGTAGGGTTATGAGTGAAAATGAGGTAGTAAGTTCAAAGAACCTATGGCTAAGTCTAGAGGATTGGGATAAGTCTAGGATATGCTCAAATATATTCCAAACAAATGCTATCTTAATTAAATGATTATTGTTATAAATTAGGTTTTGAAATAAAAGAAATTTATAATCTTCAAAATTTATGAAAGAAATAATAAAAATAGCTCACAAGTGATGATAAATAATAAATTACAAATGGTTAGTGATGGTTAAACAAAGGAAAAGGTTAAAGAAACCTTTTAAATGGTTGAAAATGCAAAATACAGTTACAAAAACCTAGACATGAGCCCCAAAATTATGGTTGAAAAATGCATCAAATAATTTTTTCCCTTTTTTCAATCTAATATATGCAAACCACCCTAATGCCAACCTTTAAGGTATTTTATGTTATTTAATGAAAATTATTCCATAGCCTAAACTTAGTTTACCATAAAAAAGCAAAAAAATATTTAAAATTTTAAATGATTGTCACAAAAGGACTAGTACCTTTTATCAATTAGGTATATGGATTCAAAAGGGTGAGGTCAGAGGTAGAATACCTTGAATGGAGTGAGCAAGAGAGAGAGAAAGACTTATAAATCTAACCCTAGAAACTTTCACATAATATGATATTTAAGGTCAAGGAATGTTATTCTAAGTTTCCTTGTTGGATAGTTGGTGACAAATATTGCAAAAAGAGATTCTAGAGTCATTAAATATTCAGCATATCCTGCAAACTTCATAAAACCCTAATTCTACAACATTTGGAAAATGGAAGGAAAATACTCACAATAGGATAACACAATTCACCATAACATCACTTCATCGACCCAAATAAATCCCATCCATGTAATTTTATCTTCCCCAATACAATTTTTTAGAGTATGAGCCATTGCATCCAAGAGAAAATAAGAGATAGTGTTTACTCCCTCACGAGAGAAATAATGAGTGTGTGACAATGATGCAACCTAAATCGACTTCCCTCTATTTATATGAGGGCAACCAAGTTGATTTAGTCCAATAATTAACTAAAACCCCTAAAACTAATAACTTAAGTGATTACAAGTTAAGTAGGTCACATTTTGACCTAAAGGATAGTTCTCTCAATGATTAAACATAACAATTAACCTAATTTTAACTGACATGTGTGTAAAAAGGCCTCTGAGGGTGACATGCAAATCCAATAAAAGTGAAGGTCTCTATCACAAGGGTGAAAAGGATGGGTCTATGTGTGCTCCCAACCAAATCCATCTCCTAATCAACAAGGTGTTCAATTATCAATTAAGAGCCTCCTCATCAAGATATCATCATCAACCAAGCCCGCGTCATTACTTTAGGCCTCATGAGGGTGATGTCACATGTGTAGGGCATAACACCATCATGAATATTTACTATCCCTTTTGGAGGGATCTCTAGTCATTGTCATAATACAACTAGTTTGGGAATAGGGAATATCCATCTAGAAGGTGCAAGTTTGAAGGGCTTTGTTGAAGGGTTGACTTGGTGCTTGGAGGAGGTCTTGACTTTGGTTTTGGGTCTTGGTTTTTTCATTTGATCAAATTTTATAAGAAGAGAATAAGTTCTTTTGGGTTTTCCCCTTGGAGGGGTTTTGCACTGGCTTGGAACCTATATTTGTGTCCATTGTTCTTATTGTTTATGCTCTTGATAACTGTTTGATGAAGAGAACTTAGCAAACAATATAAAGAAGATAATATAATATCTAATACTTTTATCAAGGAAAAGAAGAATTATTTTTAATAAGTTTCCCTAGTAGATTCTCCAACAAGGGGAGGGTTGGAAGATGACATCCATAATTGTTACTCTTCCAGAATTGAATAGGAAATCTCCCGAAGCTTGAAGGAGTTGGCTATCAATTTTCTTCCCTTTCTTTTTTGGTTCTTTGAGATTATTGCCTTGTACTTTTGGTGCATTTCTTTTTGTGCCACGCGAGGAAGAAAATGATGAAATATTGAGTTGCTACCTGGTTCTTGAGTTTGGTGGAGGAACATCTTCTACTTCTTAATGTATGCATGGGCAATAAGTTGCACTTACTCCATTGGAATTGTGGCTGGGTCCTTATTATGCCATTCCTTGGCCAATGACTGTAGATCTATGTTTGGTAGCTCCATAATATCCATGTTGTTCGGGTCCAATTGGATTTGATAGGGTTCTTCCATCTCAAAGTCATTTTGTCATCTCAAAGTCATTTTGTCATTTTGCATCTATAGGCTGGGTGCCATTGTCCTCCATATTTGAGTGGTTAGGTTGATTGTTTTCTGCCATTTTCGCCTACAGGGGTTGCTCTAGTTCCTACATTAGATCTTGTTGTAGGATAGGGAATTGATTGAGGTCTTCTACTGAGGTTGAGGATAAGGTGTTCACTTCTTTTCTGCTGGATTTCTTTTTAGTGCCTACCTTAATGAACCCATTATGATCTTGAGTGGTCAAAGTTGCTTCTAGAGATTGATTGGTTGGACAATCTCTGAGAAGGTGTCCGTATTCGTGTCACTTCAGACTTTAGAAAGGTATTTGCTCATAGTCAATGGGTTATTCCCATTGTCCATCTTCATAGCTCAAGACATTTTTTGTTGGGAGAGGTTGAAAGAGGTCTAGGTAGGCACATAAACAAGCATCTGATGTGTAGCGACCAAGTTTTGTGTCTAAGAGCATAGCGAACTTGCCAATGGTGTTCCTTATCCTCGCGGTATCTCGAGATCCCGGTATTCTTCATGGAGTGAGTAGAGGCGAATCCATACGAGTGTTGAGGAGAGGTCTTCCTTTTTGGGGTTGAATTTGGGACCCAGGGCTTCATAAATAGGCCAGTTGAGTTCATTAAATACGCCCCCCCTTGAAAGATGTGATCTCTGTCTACTATTTTATTGAATATGACTATAGAGAATCCTTTGGAGCCCAGCTTAAGTTCCATGTCTCCTTTAATCACAAAATTCTTCTTTATCTGGTTGATGAAAGTCCTTTATATGGGCCACTGACTGATGAATTTGCAGATTATGGAATATTCATACACATGCTCCATAGTTACCCCAATTTTTGCAAGGGGTATTTCTATGAGGGGAGTTTTTGTTCTTTGCAACAGGAAATTAATTGGTCCTTTGGCAAGGGAGACTAACGCCCTCGTGCAGCGACAACTTGCATTTCGGTGATTTGCGCATCTTCAGATTTTGAGTGGGGGGTTGCTGTAGATGTGGAGGGTTTGTTTGTTCTTTGTGTGGACTGATTACCCGTTCGAGTGGCCACAACGTTGTGGAAGCAAATGCTTCCTCCTCTCCCACCATGGGGCCGCCATTAGGACAAGTTAGGTGTTGGTATAAGCAGATGTTGAGTGGGGGGTTGCTTTAGATGTGGAGGGTTTGTTCGTTCTTTGTGTGGACTGATTACGTGTTTGAGCGGCCACAACATCATGGAAGTAGGTGCTTCCTCCTCTCCCACCATGGGGGCGCCATTAGGAGAAGTTAGGTGTTGGTATAAGCAAAAGCACGATAGATTCAAAATCATAGAACACACTAGTTTATATCTTATAGTTTTGCTTTCTTTGCATCTTTATCTTTGTACTAAATAATGAATACTTTATTGTACAGATTTTGGATTATAATGTGTTAAATAATTTCCTTGTTTAAAAATATGATCATAGAAATTTAACTTTTTGTATTTGATACTGAAATTCACAAGGGAAATGTCCAGATGCTTGTTATCAAATATTTTGAAAAATAAAAATAAAAAACGTGACTTACAGTAATAGGAAATCCATAATTATAATTATCATTAATCTTTAAACCTGTTGCAGCATCCCCAAAGGAAAGCATTGAAACTTGACAGGTATGTAGTCGTCAAGCTTCAGACTGGCAGAATGTTTCATTGACGGTCATTTGTAAATCTAGAGAGAATTATTGGATGTTTCCCCTAAGCACTGTCCTAATGGGGCAAGGAGAAACATCCAGTGCTGGTTTATATGTTGCTTCACGCTTATCCAATGCACGTTACGAACATAGGATGTATTCCACGATTTGGTATGGGGCCAAAAATCTTTGCTGGAAATTTCTCCCAGAGTAATAGGGTAAGGGGAACACATCATGATAATCAGATGCTACCATGCTAATAATCTATATTATCCTCTATCATTTTCCATTAAAGTCTTCTGGGAATTTTCTCCCAGTTTTATATTCCATGTATGGTCATTTACTAAGCTAAGGGGATCAAATTATGACAATCAGATGCTACCAGGCTAATATTCTTTCAATATATCTTTTTATCATTTCCCATTAAATAAGACCGAGAGATGTCTAAAATGTCTGACAGGAAATGTTTTGGATAATCCGTAGCTACCATGCATGCAGAAAACCAATATTATCACCCTTAAATCACAATTACGCACAATTTTCCTTGTGTGAGCAGGCCGATATCTGGAAACCCTCACCTGATCCAACAACTTTTATCAAACTTAGCGGAATTTACATTTGGATATTCAAGTAAATGTTGTCTAAGTTAAAGAATCCCTTATCACGCTATATTTATGATCATTTGGGGAGTGACCAAAAATAAAAGTGAAAGCTGTCTCAGATGGAAACACTTTTCCACTACTATCAGAAAAGAACAGTTTTCTAAATCACTGGTACAACCCATAGATTCTCTAAGTATACCTGATGGATAACAATAGATTCACCATTTATACCTGATAGACTAGAATTGTTTTCTTGTAAATTTGTAATATGGTTGTTTCCCCCTTGATGAAAGCAAACCCTTGAATCTTGATCAAACTGTGGGTGTAGACCTGTCACTGCCAGCTAACATTTATCTCAGGAGCTGTTGTGATCATGAGTCTAAAAGCAAATGCATAGTCAAGGATAGAAACCTCTGCTCTCTCTGTCAATCTTGAAGTTCGTTTTTGTAATGAAGTTACTTGCCAATCATGACTCAGAATAACACTCACCACGTGTCAATCCAAGGATGGTTTTGCTGCTACCAGAACCTAAAACATCTGTATAATGTTTGGACTAGACAATTGTATCCTCATGAAAAGTTACTGAAAGTTTAAATAACATGGATGCACCTTCACATGTATTCTTCACATACAATGCTAAATATCAAATATTGGAAACTCAATATATGTATATCATACCTTACCTAGGTTTAAAATTTAGACCTGCTCCTCCTCCCTCCCACCACAGACTCAAAGATTATTCCTGGTAAAATTCGAAGAGTATTGTTGAAGGGGATGAAGCCTGGTCCGGCACTCAAACAAAACTACATATACCGTTTAAGCATCGAACCAGACCGCATCCGTCCCAACACTGTCCTTCCAGTAGTATCACCGTTTTATACATAATTGAAAGAATTTATAGCCAATACCATTCATTGATCGTCTGCACGTTTAAGATAATCCAATGTAGTGCTTAATGCCATCGACTTAGTAGAGAAGCAAAGAATACAGAGTTGGCATATCTTAGCTTACTCTGACAAATTGGAAATCTCGCGGGCCAATGCCACACTTTATCAGTTAAATTCTCAGAAAACTGAGAAGAATTGCACTGCCATCCAAAGTATCTGTGGCATCATATTAATCTTTTTCTTTTTGTTTTCTTGAACTTTGGGTCACTGTTTGATCCATCCTCTTATACCTGCCGTGTCAGCGTAGAAAGCAATCTATTTGCTATTTACTTGTTATGGTTGTGAGTTTGTCTATTACTCAAAATAAAAATTTGCGTCTCCTTTATAGTTTCACATTACAGATTTGATTTTATAATTTTAATTTTATTGATCTCTTATGTCATGTCAAATGGAAGATGATTAGTTTTTCAAAAGTTAATTGCCATCCAAACTTAACTGCCCTGTAAAAGGTGGTGATTCTGTATATTTATTATATATATTTTTAATTTAAAATTGGTAATCGTGGTGATGTTATGATATAAATATATTTATTATTATATATTTATAATTAAAATTCTGTTTTATTTCTTAGTTTTATTTAGATTTTGAACTTTATTTTTGTGAAAGTAAAAATTCCAATAATTAAAATAGAAGCTGCTACCAATGTCACAAATTCTCAATTTTCAAGTTAATAAAATTTATTTTGTTATATGAGAGTAAAACATTTTCATATGAGGGAATATTGATATGTTTTTTCAAATATTAGTCCTCAACCCCACTCTCATATGAGGGATACGAGGGTAAGGATGGTGATGGGGTGTGAATATTTGGTAAAACTTTTTAATATTTCTTCATATGAGGAATGTTTAACCTAATATCCCCTCCTCCAAATATCTTTTTTGCAATCATAAGTAGTTCTAACTTAGAGTGAGTGCCATAAAAGTAATTGAACCTTGTATGCCTAGTGACAAATTTGATAAGTTTCTTCCCTCTCTTGTGCAGTCATTAATCTATCCACATTATTTATGCTTGAGAATATCACATACCAAACACCTCGACCAAAAGATATACCAATGAACATATTCAATGGTTTTTCAACACCCTTAAAATTTGTTGCAATGTTGGTTATTACTTGAATCAAAGAAACAAGGCCCACAACATTAACGTTTTTAAGGAGGTCTCAAAATGTCATGAACAAATGAAGTGTCTGAGGAGTCATGTGATACAAAAAACACTACACCACTACTAGAAAAAACAAGAGCATTTATGAGAAGTTGGTTTCGAGCATTTGTCCAACTGCTAGATAAAATAGATAGCTTACAATCTGCCCACTCATCTATAAACCATGTCAGAGCTCTTTGAAATTTCGCTCTTTCTCTATCTAATAACACAATTATGGTTTTCTCTTACTTAGGGTCTTTATGTCCCTTGGGGGCTTTTTTGATGGTATAAACCATAATCATGCCAATAGAGGGAGCGATGAACATTGAATGGTACACCCCTACTTTAAAAAACACCACCACTTTTCCATGCACCTTATCCCTACCACTAACATTAAGGAAATCTGATATTGTTCTTTATACCCACCCTTTGCATGCTAAGAGACTTTGGTTGTGTAATATTCCTAATGGAAATATTAGGTGAAATATAAAAAACATGCACTAGCTACATTGCAACAAACAAATATAAATTTATGGAAACATTTCACAACAGGCACAAGTCAAAGATCCATATTGCAGCAACAAAATTTTGAGCTTTTTTATTAATATTGATCTGAAATGTGATTACAACAGGTGGTGGAAAGTGTGCCCCTGGGCCTGCTGGAAAATCAAGAAAATACCCAGGTGAGTAGCTGGAATTCCCCCCACTAAATTTTCTCAAAAAGTTTGTACGTTGTACCCAGTAATTTCTACACTGTTTCTGTAGAAAACTAGAGTTTGAGGGCCCAAAACACCTCCAAAAATTATGCAAAATTAGGAGTGTGCTTATGAAATATAGCTCAGAAAAACCCATAAAGGAATTGGGCTAATTCCGACCTCTTGGAATTACCCAATTTTGTGCTACACCCTCCTAACCAGAAAACTACGTCCACCAAATTCTCAGCGGCTAAATGTGGCCTTATCTCGCCTCAATCTATTGTAGAAGTACTCCAGAAACTCTCCCCAGAAGAAAGGAAGAAACCCCTCCTCAAAATCCCGCACAAGAAGGCTAATTCCATCCCCACGAAATTTTGTCCAGTGACCCCACGTACAGGCCTAGAATGAACAATATCGGCCCCCTTCAAAGCAGCAATTCCAAGCTCCAAAACTCCCCACAAATGATGGTCTTCCCTTGATGAAATTCCCATAAATTTCTTCAACCAAAAAACCCCTCGGATCTTGCTCTACTGAGTGGTTTGAATGGTCTACTGCGTCCCTCCTGGAGTACGAACTGGCTAAGGAAATTCAGCTGGAAATGCTACGCTCTCCCCCACAATCCTCCCACTAAATTTACGAATAACTTCCTAGGGTGGCACTCAAGGTCCACCGAAGAAAATGGTGAGTCTTATTCTTGGAAAACTCAAGTGCTCAACAACACTTGTGACTCAACTGAACAACTTGAGCAACAATGGGTAATGATAAATTGTTAAAGAGTCCTAATAGTTGCTCCCCTCTTCTTATTTATACTAGCTTCCTTCCTTCCTCATATGGGTCCCTCCACCCAAACATTTCGATTTTCATTAGCCCATTCGATTTCCTTTCCAAGGGGTGTGCATTTGATGTGGGTGCGGCCCCCACATTCCACCAATAAAATTATTTCCACCCACTTTTCCTAAGTTGGTGTCCAAAATTGTACTATCCTCAAAATTGCAAAAATGGTAATTTCCTCCTTGAACAAAATTTATTAAGAAGGTACATTACAAGTTGTATGTTTTAAACCTTTACATTAAAGCAATGCACACACAAATTCTTAAAAAGAAAAGAAAAAAAAAAAACAATAACATTCACACATAATACTCAAATATTTACTCTAGAAAACTAACAAATGTTTAGAGCTATACAATTATCTCTGGTTGTATTAACTTCACCAATTACAATACAATCTATAGGATTCTACATTATCCAAAACCCTAATCTATTAACATGAATTAAATTCCTTAAACAAAATTACATGACAATGGGATGAAAAACCATTGGCAAAAAAATACCAAAAATAGGTCAAAAATAGGCCAAATACCAACCAAAAGAAAACTAAGGGGAGTCGGTGAATGCAACATATGGTGCATGGGGCTAGTCATCCAAAAACTATTACACATACCCAACATTCTCCCACTTGTTTTCTTTGTATATAGAGGAATTGAGGATTACATGATCAACAATTCAAGGAAGCAATTTCTATTGCTTCTCTACACCAACAAAATCTATCATTGCTAAGAGAATTGCTAATGAATCTGCAACATTCTTCAAGGTGTTAATCTTCACCAACAACACCTTCTTGTCTTCAACCATGTCTCTCGTCAAGTGATGTTAAACATCAATATGCTTCATTTTAGAATTATAAGCAGAGGGTTTTGTAAGAAAAATTGCATTTGATTATCAAAATCTAACTTTACAACTTGTAGTATAAACCCAACATCTAAACACAATCTCTATAACCATACAACATCCTTACTTGTATTAGTGGCTACCACATATTCAACTTTTGTAGTTCAGAGTGCAACTATATATAATGTTCTTTACAAAGAAGTTAATAACGCATCTTGTAAGAAAAAAAAGAATGAGACACATAAATGACATTTTAGAAGGAAAACCCAATCTATGTTAACTTGCATAGATGATTACATGATTCGAAATCCAAAATTATACTTTATAAATGAGGTTATACATCCAAGATTTGAAAATTAGCCTTTATACATGAGGATTTACATCAAAAATCAACCTCTATACATGGCTATATATGCTGGAAATGAAATATAACATGAACTAATGACAAATACAATTACATATATTATAATCCTAATCTTCATCTTCATTAACAAATAATGAACAAGTTGCTCTTTTAGTAGAACTAGAGTGTGGATTGATTAGAGATAAATTAGTTTGTGGAGTGATTACAGATAAAATTTAGTGTTATATTAAATCTATTTTGGCCATAGAAGGGCCCCACAACCTTCTTGGGTTCTTTAGTGAGCCCGCAAAAGCAAAAAAGTCATGGAAACAGGGAAAAAATGGGTGCAGACGGATCTTTTTTGGGCCAAAATGGGCCAACGACATTTCAGTGGCATTTCCAATTCAAGAAATACCACCAAGGCATTTTAGCAAGTTTCAGGTAAGGGTACACCACCTTGGGGGTTGTTTCCTACAACATAGGGTTAAACACATAACCATTTGTAGATCTTCTGCGGTCTAGATCTCTAGCCTAGTGTACATCAACAAAGCCAAATACATCTAACACTTTGTCTACTCCAACTCTTCCTTGGTAACATATTCCATAATAGGTAATTCCATGAAAATACCTAAGGACCTCCTTTATAATTATCCAATGATCCTTCAATGGTTTTGACATATACCTACTTAGAAATCCCGCCACATGTAATGTTTGATCTAGTGAAAACCGTTATATACATCAAACTACCAAAAAAGCTAACATGGGGAACATGAGACATGTCCTCTTCCTCTTCATATATCATGGAACATTGATTTGCAAATAACTATACACCTACAAGAATATGTACCTTGACCAATTTATATTCATACATACTAAAGCTTTGTAATATTGTCTCAAAAATGTTTCTTGTTTACACTATCTTTTTTTATTTCCATGTTCTGAAGAAGATTTGTAGTGCCAAAATCTTTCATGTCAAATTTAGAGTTAGAGGGCATCTAAATTTTTGACATCCTTAATGATTTCCCTATAGTTTCGAATTACCAACATATCATCAATCTACATGACCACATAAATAAAATGATCACCAACTTGCAATATACACAATGTTCATCTTTGCTTCTTGAGAAACCAATTCCCAATATATAAGTATCAAAATTTTAATACCACATTACTGAAGATTGTTTTAACCCACATAGGAACTTTTTCAGCCTGCACACTAGCACTTTTATATGTATTGCCATATGGGGTGAGGGGTTGGTAGGGGAATATTGAATAAAACATGATATATTTTACCCAATATGCTCTCCCCCCCACCACACATATATTGGTGGGATGGGTGATATTGGGCAAAACATCCCTCTTATGAGGGTTGGGGGAAAGGGGAATATTGGGTAAAACAAGATATGTTTTAATTATATTCCCCCCCACACACCTACCCTCTATGTATGATAGCAGCGTAGGAAGGGTATTAGGTAAAATATTCGTATATGGGTGGGGAGCATCTTAGGTATACCATATCACAACCAACAACCACCCTTACACCCTCATATCTTGTTTGGGTAATACCTTTATTGAGTTGTCTTTTATCATGTTTATTTGAGAAACATATGGAAGCAGGCTTAATATATGGTTGTAGTTAATCTCTAAGAATCAATATGTTTTTCATAATTATTATTGTTTTCTTTATATATTTAATGGTTCAAGGAAAGTTAGTTTTATTTCCTTTCACCACGGGGCATGATTTAAGCATATTCATTTTTTTGAATCTACTATGCATATTTACAATTTTCCTTTATAACGCTTATTGACATTCGGAAAGGGAAATGAGATTTTCATAACTAAGCAAAGAGGAGAAAAGTATATGCACTAGGTAACAAAGTGTTTATGCATTCATCATAGGAGACCTATTTGTATGAGATTGACATTCCTCTAACACAATATACCCTTGATGTCAATATCAAAAGAACATTACATATAGCCTAAGGCTTCTAGCTATATTCATAAATTCCTTAATGAAATTTAGTATTTCATCACATAATAAAATGGAACCTCAAGTGGTATTGGTCACCAACACATCCATGATTGTAGAGCATGTGAAGAAGAACTTGAAAGAATATGTTGAGATGCATGTTTCTACATTTAATACGTGAATAAAAAAAATAAAGATACAATTTGTTAATCTTGTTACCACAAAATATAGCAGGCCCTAAGGAGGGAAAGTATATAGAAAAAAGAGCTATATTAGGTGATAACAATGGGACAATGGCCCACTATTACCTCATCCAATGTCCCCTGCTCTTTGCGGACTTTCACCGATGGGAGATGTCCCAGTAGGATGATAACCACCTTTTGATAGATATTCTAAGGTTTATGGTAGTAGGTGATGAGGTAGGACCTATCGATGGAAGCTATATGTGATAGTGTGACACTTCTAAAGGTACTTCGCTACCTTTAAGAGATCTAGAAAGGATTTGTAAAAGATCTAGGGTTTTGTGAATTATCATGGAAAAAGGTACTCCCGAGATCAAGATAAGGAGGAGAAAGAACTTCTTATGATTTAATTCACCAAGTACTAGGCTCATACAACCCTCAAAGAAGTCCCCAAGTTAAGGAAACACAAGCTAGAATTTCCCTCTTAAGGCACACCTAGGGCAAGATATTTCATGGATGAAAACCAATTAGATGCTTGCCAAACTGTGAGGTCTTGTATATAAGACCCTAAGCTTGATGACTATTCTCATAGAATCCACCAATTCTCTCTCCAATGGAATATGCTCTATGCCCTATCCTAGCCATCCTAATTTAGGGGACTGAAAATTATAAGAGGAGATTTATGGAGAAGATTTGTATTTGATTAAAGGCTTGGACCAATGCCTTGAACTTTGGGCATATGGAGTCTTAGATGCTTTAGATTAGCCAAAATTGTCCTTAGGGAGGTCAAGAATTGATGCCCTAGGTACCAATCTCCAACAATTACCCACTCAATAATTATGGAGCTTTATGGAGAAAACAATATTTTCACCACTAGGAACATTCATCACATTTCATGCTATGAGTAGCATATGCAATTGCCAAACAAATATCTTTCAAGATTTATCTTCACAAAATTAGGGCACAATATAACATTAATCTAGTTGCAACAATTCCATACATTAGACATTATTTCAAGAGAAATACTTCAACAAAAAGCACCTACAAGATGACAACATGATATATTCATCCACAATTCAAGAGATAACTCCAAAGAAATTCAAAGCTCAACTCCAAATATCAAAATGCATCCAAGATCATCCAATAGCCAATCCAAGAACAAGTGTGAATTTGCTAAGAACACCGAAATTCCCAAGTGATGATGATGATCCAATACAAATGAATTTATGTTCTATTTATATGAGTCCTACTAGGTCAAATTATGCATATGACCCCCCAAATATTATATTAATGGGCAAGATACAAGCTTTGGTCACAAGTCACACCTAGTAGCTCTTACAAAATATGAATTAGCAATACAAATGCAAGCCTAAATGACATCATGATAATGTAGGGTTGTTGGAAGGCAACGTTGAGTCCTCTTCGTGCCAATATGCATGAGATGGCTCCATAAATCGCGAACTAGGGGCTGAACCCTAACTCTCCAAGTAAGTCATCACGTGGGGCCCCAATTTGTGTTTGGGGCACAACAACTAGTCTCATGGGTCCCCTGATAATAGAATAATCTGTAATTCTCCAAAGCTAAGGGATCTAATGATGGTGCTTTCCCTCCCATGTCTCAAGGGGTGAGAAAACCCTCCCTTGGCCCTTGGATCAACTACCACACCACGTGGTAAATGCTAAATTGGTCAGGGCATACTGGTCCAAGTGCACCATCTTGTGAATAATGTGGGGCAATGAACAAATTGTTGAGGGTGTTGAAGGTTCCTATGGCGTGAAATGACGCTCTGCACATGATGGGAGTCCCATGGCTCTCAACGCTTCACGCAAGGGTGTCAATATGATCCTCTAGTGGACATGGGCCCCAATTAAGTTGCCCAACCCATGATGAAACCACCTGCCAATTACATATAATGTCCAATGTTGCATCCTCACCAATAGGTACAATGATTCATTAGTGCATCTAAGTGAACCAAGCTTGTTAATCAAGGGCACATTGAGATTTCATATTGGGCTTCCCTTCCAAATTTTGGGCTCTAATCTTGTAATAGTGTTTCCTCCCTAGGTAGGAGTGGTTAATCAACAACCCTATTAGGTGTTCCATACCTCTAAGGGTAAAGGAAGGTCCCTGGTACATCCTTCAATTGATAGGTGGCATATGAATCATGATGAAATGGATTGGGTCACAAGGGTTGCAAGGCCAAATGCCATGGTACAAGGATAAAAATAATGATGGATTTCCACATATTGGGTGTATAGATGTAGGAGGGAGCAATCGTGGATACATAAATTACCCCAACCTTTGTTTTACCACCCCTCTTCATTTTAATTATACCATTTTTTGATTTTTTATTTGTATTACTACTAGGGGCTCTATGAAGTTAGAGCATGTTGTGTATGATGTAAAGCAATGATTACTCCCTTAAGGTGGGGCAATTCATCGGCCACCAGGGGTTGGGATGTGCATGGGTTCCGTAATGATGTGGGGGAACTCATGGGGCCCTAGGAACCAGAGTGATTGCCATGATGAAGCAATAAAGCTCATGTTTGGCCTTTTCCCATGTGTTAATTAATATCTTGGCAATATTTTTCATTTTATAATAGTATTTTCTTTTGTTTCTTGCTTGTGGCCATCATATGCTTTTATTTTTCTTTTAACTGCATCAACCTTTGGGGCAACATTTCCAAGCCCGACCTAGATATGTGGAAAAGGGGAGGGGGAGTGCTAATGCCTTGTGGACCTAATGATCATGTGTACCCAGAGAACAAAAAAAGATGGAATAGGGCTTGTAATGTGTGGAGATGAGTGAAAATGCGGAACGAGAAAATTGAACCCTGCTACCAAAAGCAGGGTTTCTCGAGTGGTGCCCTTCCTAAAACCATAAGTCAATAGGGGAGATCCCATGGGACTAAGATTGAGGATTAACCCCCCATTTAATGTGAGGGAACAAAACTACAGTCAAAACCCTTCCTTCTTCCAAGTCACCCAATAATCCATGCCTAAGATACCCAAGAAAAACAAGCATAAGCACTCGATTGGATAATGAAAAACATACCTTTTTGGTTGGATTTCCCACCCTTTAACATATTCTCTCGATAAATGGGTGAGGGGGACAGATGGGCGAGGGGAGATATGATTAATGAAAGTAGTGGATATCAAATGGCACAATGTATTAGCTACATTGGTGGATGAAGAGATATCTAGGGAAATTTCTCCTATGTGGTCAACCACTTTTGGTGGGTAATAGATCTATATTCTAGTATTTACAACATCTCCCTCAATTTTCTCTAAGTGTCACCTCTGCCTAGAGAAAATTGAGGGTCTAACCTACTAAAAAGCCTCATCATACACCTAATAGACTTGATTGACCTTTCTTGAGCTGACTTCACCCTTCTACTAGCCTTGGTACCCCATTGTTGATTTTAGTAGTACAAATTATACAAGCACTTATTTCTAAAACTTGGTCATCACTTCCAATGATGTAGATGATTATTTTTCACTTTTAATGTATTATTAAGAAATTACACATTCAAAATTTCACCCATAGAGAAAATAGAGAAATAGAGATCACAATGCACAAGGAGGCAAGAAGATTTATCCTGGGAAAACCAACTAAGGGGGAAAAACCCAACCAATATTTTCCTTAGAGATCCAATGCAACAAGAGACTTCACAAATTGCTCAACATAGAAGCAAGATGACCATCCACCAAGATCCAAGCCAATCCTCCACAAATTCCAAGACATATGTCATCAAATCTGTCCACAAGATCGTTGCAACAAGGTCCGCCTCAAGTTTACAAGAGGGCCAAAATTCGACTTGCAACTCGGCCTCAAACTTTGCACTATACTTTACAAAGTAAGCCACAAAAACTCATCTAGAAATTAGCCCCCTTTGTGTACTAGAGCAAGGGAAGGTAAAGTGTATTTCTTCCTTCTGTTTTCGACCTTTACACTCATAATCTTCTTTTCTAAGAACAAAGATATGATCATAATCCGAAGTGCTCTTGGAAGGAGATCGAATGGGCTACTTATAGCCTTAAAATGATACGAATGGGTCTCTCTTTGGGAAGACTGACATGATGGCTTGTGTTATCACTTAGAATTAAAATTTTATGTATATAGTCCTTTGTCCTAGTTAAATGTCAAAGGTCTGTGTCAAATGGTTTTCGTTTCATATTTCATACTTAGGATTGGGAGTTTCAAAGGTGTTTGTTTCGAATTATGCTCTAATCCTATTGGTTTTCCTCCATCATCATTGTGTTATAAGCCATGTCTTGTCTTATTCTATCCACCGAGTCTTTTCGTGATTTCGTAGCGTAACCTCCTATTGGTCAGTTTCGCAGCGTAATCATTGTGCAATAATTTCGTAGCGCGGTATCATCAAGCCGTTTCGTAGCGTATGATTAGAAATTTAAACTAACCGCACTGCGAAATCGCGGATTCGTGCGTTTTGCAGCGAATATTACCTAAAGTGTTAAGTCTGTTGATGATTCACTGATTCTGTCTTCTCATGTCAGTATGTGTACCTCCCGTACGCATGTCTAAACGTTCATTAGTCGTCACTCCAACCACAGATTTGTTAGAATGCACAGAAATATCATTTCAACAGATTTTACCGTGCAAGGATCGTTATGATGATCGTAAGTTTACATAAGTGGCAAGCTGGTTGGATGATGTATTTGAAATTCAAGCGAGGCTGATCAAGCGAGGCTGTTCAAGTGAGCCTGATTACAAGCGAGGCTGAGTTAAAAAGGGAGGTGAAGCATCTCGACCGGAATTGTTGAAATTCGGCTGTGAAGATTTCCAAGAAAGAATTTGGCCGCGAAGATTCCAAACTGAAGATGGAGAGAAAGGAGCATAGGTCCGGCAAATGCCAAAGGAATGAACCTGAAGGTTTAGACATAGTATTGAGGGACGAAGGCGTGAAGAAAGCTTTCAAAGATGCTGGATGTTGGAATTTCTGTAAGAAGCTGCAAGGTGGGCATGCTCAGGTAACCAAAGAGTTTGCTTTGAATTTCACCGGTTTAAATTCAAGAATAGCTATGTTGGAAGTTCAAGTGTCTCCGGAGGTTATAGCTGCTGTAACAGAGATTCCTAGAGGGCAGCAAGAATGGTTTAAGAACTTTAAATTTGATATGAATCCATGCAAAGAGTTCTTAAAAGAGGCATATGTGAATGAAGACCTAACGAGAGTAGTGCCTAGGAACTATGTTAAGGAGCATTATGCCCTTCTTCTTACCTGCATTCAGAAATACTTAACATGTGAAGGCAGATATAATAAGGTCTACTCTTATCATTTCAAGCTGCTGTTACATTTTACGGGGAAGGCTTCCATTGATATTCCTTTTTACTT
>APFE030151087.1:33410-64858 GCA_000404065.3 Pinus taeda | reverse complement strand
CTCTTTATTTCACCATGGTCTGGTTAAGTTGTTGATTTTAGATAGCCTCCAGAAAATAGGCCGAGATTGGAATTCTTTCATCTTCATGGCCGGTTTCCAAAGTAAGACTAGACTTACTCCTCAGCCAGCCAGAGAGTTTACAATAGCTGAGCTTCAAAGAGAAGCGAAAGTCAAAAAGAAAACCAAACCACAACTACTAAAACCAGTGAAGCCGTTAGTTATTCAAGAACAGCCTCAGAAAACAACCAAAGAGAAGATTGTTCCTCAAGCAAGTAAACCTGAAGCAGTCTCAAGGGTGAGAACCAGAAGTCAGATTAATAAAGAGAAAGGCAAAGCTATAGTTGTCGAGGAAAGCCCTGTATCTAAGGCAAGCCTACATGATCTATTACAGGCTATTGAATTAGAACAGTCTAGACCAATTGAGATTGATTTGACACAATCACCACAGGTAAAGGTTAAGAAGACCAAAGCCTCAAAAAGGCTTAAGTTTGATGAGCCAGCCCAGGAGTTTGTTTTCAAACCAAGAAGACCTATGACTAGGAATTTTCAGCAGGTACAGGAAGCATTGCCCAAAACAGAAGAAAAGGAAAAAGGAACACGACCTCAGCAAAAAAGCAGCAAAAGTAAAGCAACCATCACATCTCACAGAGATTATGTGGCAGCCATGAAAAGCCAAATAGAGGCAGCTGAGGAAGAAATTAACCAACTAAAGAAAGCCGCTGAAGACTTGAAGGCAGAGCTAAGCCGGGTACCTGATAAATAAATTCACTGTTCAGGAAAGGGTTATGTCTCAAACTTTTGTTAATTTTGCTTAATCTTGATGTTTTGAATATGTTTTAATCCCTGCTACATATGTGAGGCATAAAGGGAGTTTTTGGCGACCGATGATTGGATGATACGAGCCCACGGGTTAAAAAGAAAAAAACAATCTGTTTTAAATGAAACAGCAGTTTCGTAGCGCGCTACGAAACTGCTGTAGATGATGTTTTTTTTTTAAAATGCAGACAGACAGTTTATTTCATGAGCGAGAGTTTTTGAAAGGCACACCTGTCCATCAATGAAGCCTCCAGCACATCAGGAACATGGTAATGCTCTATATTCTTGGGCTATTAAAGAGCTAAAGATATGCTGCTACGTATTCGAATAGGTGGTGGAAGACTGGAACCGAAAAACAGGGTATTTCTCCTAGCATCACTGAACCATTAAAGCATTCAGCATCCTAGGCCAGCATGGAATATTGAATACTCATCTCAGCCATCTCAGCCCAACTGAAAAGACACCAGGTGTCAAGAATCAAGAAGGAATCATGCTACGAGGAAGATAGAGTTAGAGTTATAGTTAAATTAGGACTCTTTAAACTCCAGTTAAGCACTTTGTTGTATTTAATGATTAGTTACATAGCTGATAAGTATCATTAGAGATAAGGATCGAGTTATTAAATTCCCCTCATGCTGGAGGAGGAAACTCGAATTAGGTAGATATAGGATTCTATAAATAGCTAAAACAGGGATGTAACAGGGGTTGGATATTTTTATAAAAGCAGAGGACTGTTTTAGCTTATGTGTAAAAACAGAAGTTCAGTAATACAAATGACTGCTTTTCTTCTCAGGATTCACAATGGATCTTCTTGTTCAAATGTGTGATGGTATATTTCTTTAATGTTCTTTTACAATTTTACAAATGCATAATCACTTAGAACTCATTGATCATGCTCTGACTTCCTGTATGCCTTTGCAAACTGTGGTTTCATGTGAGTTATGTTTGAACATTTAGATGTTAAGTGCCTTGATTTCTATGAAAATATAGTGCTGTTGTTTACTGAGGTATGAGTGACTCCATAAGCCCAATGGGAATCAATTTAATATTTTGTCCAGCCAGCATACTTGTTCATTATGTCTTATAAGAGTTAGCCATCTTGTCATAGGTCCATATTAATAACTTTTGAGAGAGCCCTCTCAGGCTAAAGAGGCTAAGCTTTAGCCAAAGTCTGGTTTGAAATAGTTACTTGAAGTTAGCCTGGTCTGCAGCCTTCCAGTGCTTGATTTTGAGTTAACAGCTTGGAGGGTTGACTTGGTCACTTGTGGAGGAAAAAATACAAATTGAAAATTCAATTTTTTCTTTTGCAACAGTCATGAAGAACATGCCTTTCATAATTTTTCTTTTGAAAATAATGAGCACGAAGAACATGCTTGACAAATAATAATTTTATTAAATCAAATACATCAATGATAAATAACTTTTATCATGAAGACCGACCATAGCTACATATTTCAATGCTCCCTCTTAGCTAGGGAGGTATTCATAATGACTATCCAGATGTTCTCTATATACATGATTTCTCTAAGGAAAGATACAACTCATTGATAGCATGGACAACACTTTTCACCGACATTAGCATCATCATCGTTAATAGGTACCGCAACCTAGGTTAGCACTCCTAACCAATGGTAATAACTCAACTAGTGACCATGATCCAGTGGGCACCTTACCTCATGGTACTCCGACTAGTCCAGGGTTTCCATCACCCATGGTCAAACCCAACTCCATAGGCCTCACTCTAGGACATGATGCTGAAAAAGGCACCCACTCCATTGAGTGTCTGAGCTAGGGTTGCGGGGGAGCGCCCCCCCCCCCCCCCCCCGAATCAACTCCCGAAGCACACTCCCTTCCGGAGCAACCCCGAGAGTGCGCTCCCTAAAAAAAATTTGCTCCCTATGAAAATTCCTAATCCTCAAGGAACCCCTACTACAGCAAATCTGAATCTACTTCACCTACTTGATTTTAATATACATTATCAAGTTATTCTCTGAATATTGAAGCAAATTACTTCTGCAGCCTACATTACTTAAATTTTGATTACATGAAACAAGGAAACTGAGCAAAGAACAAAATAGATATGACACAGTTATTTTTGGACAACATAGTCCCCGAAAAAAGCCAATGTGGGAAAACCAGTGCAGTAGCTATGAGGGTTTATTATTATGTAGGAGAAAATTCTGAATACAAATCTAGGATGCTCAACTAGCAATCCTTTACAGAGAAAATACTGGACAAAAAGATTGGTGAAATGATCTCACCCTGTCACTGGAGAATCAGTGACTAATCCTCAACTCTGGGAGGCTCTGCATCACCTTTTGATGGCCTCTGTGTCAAACTGCGTCACCCCTCTCAGGCATTACACTGCCTCTCTGCTTTGGATATTCTCCTGCTTTAGAAATCTAATTTCTTACCTCTAGTCTCAAACCTGGCTTCCGGCATCTGAACTTCGAATTCCCTCACAAAAACTCGACTTCCCCTCATTAACTGCGTTGCCTCTGCATTAGCACTGCATAGGCCAGTGTTAGCCCTCCTTTGGATGTCTTTCTATCCTCTCTCTGCCTTATATTCTCTGAAAAGTCCTTCTCCCAGATTCTCACTGCCCCTCTGCTACAAGATCTCCCCAATCGATTTTCCTCTTGAGAACTTCTCACCTCAAAAAATCGATTTCCTCAATCTCTCTATGTGTTTCTAACTGAACCCCAAGCCTCCTTCTTATACTTTTCCTGTTGAGACTTCAACGGCCGCTATAAGTCTCTAATCAATGGCTAATATTAAAACATGACTTGATCCACCTTCTAGATCATTCTCACCCATGTTTTGATTAATACCCATTAATATTTTAATTTTCCTAAGTTTAGACTTAGGAACCCCATTAAAAATATTAATTATTTTAATAAAATACAATCCAGGTGGAATTTCACCAAATAGTTTCTGGGTTATTTAGGACTCATGTGCCTTAGCCTCTCCACCAATTTTCAAGGCTAGATCACATCCGATGCTACCAAAAACTAACACTTCCTCTTAGCGAGGAAAGTGTTATAGCAACAATGTCCAACTGCATGCTGCTATGCTTATGAAGCACCTCCTTTCTGCACGGTTTCTGCCACCAACACTGTGCTACTGTTGCTATTGTACTGCTGCCCATGACACTGCCACTACCATTGTTGCATTTTTACTACATCTCCCTCTCAAATGATGCATTTGCTATGATGCTAACACTGCCACTGGTAACATTGCATTCGTACTGCAACTCAGTTGCTGAGAGAAGCAACTGAAAAACATCCAAAATTATTGAATTTAACTATGTTTAACATAATACCATGAATGTTGGAATCTGACTGCTACTAGTCTTTGACCCTCTGAATCTTTTGCGTTGTTGCTGACTTCTGCACTGTGCCAACTGCACTGTTGCTAACCTTTCTCTGCGCTGATCTCTCTCTGGTCTCAAGCTACTGCAACTATCCTCTAAATAATCAATTGCATCATCTGACACTAAGTCCATGTCGTTGCTGCTGAATCTTGGGCTCCCGTAGCAAGGAATTGATCAAAGAGGTGGACTCCTCAAGGATCCTTCCCACATGTAGTCCTCCCGACTACAGCTCAATATCGCCCCATTTCCCTCCTGGAGATGCGTGGGCACTCATGGAAATATCATCTTTGTCAATCTTTCCTAGAGAGGCCTTAGGATCATGTTTCTCATACTTATCCTTTTGCTTCAAAGGACATTAGGTTGCAAAGTGCCCCATCTCGCCGCATATGAAACATTTCACCTTCGAAATGTCCTTTTATTTATGCTTCTACTATCCCTTTGATGCTAGGGCTGCGTTTTCCTCCTCCTCCTTTGTCTTCGTGCCACTCCCACTACTGCCATTGAGGTTGACCTTTACTAGGTCACTCCTTAATTCCTCTTGTTGAAGTGCTACTCACATCTCCTCCCATGAAGGTAATCTTTCGCTGCCCAATATAATTTGGATGAAGACTTTCCATTCATTAGAGACTACATTTAGGGTCGTCCTTACCATCGCGATAGATTGAGGAGTAGACCCCACTGTAGCTAGCTGGTCTCTGGTGTCCTGAAGATGTTGAAGATAGGATTTAACTCCTTTTCCCTTCTGCATCAATGTTCACTGCAACTTTTGTTCTAGGTACATCTTTCGTTATTCAGAAGAGCCTTCATACAGCGAAGACAAAGCTTCCCACATCTCTCGGGCTATATCCTTGCCCTACAAGTGTGAACCACATGATCTCGAACTCCATCGAGAATGAGCCTCTTCGCCTTCCCCTGCTCGGCCTTGTACTTCTTCCTTTGATCATTGTCAGTAGGAACAACCACAACACTTTTGACGTAGGCTTTGAGATTGTACTCCTCGAGAACAGCTAAGATTTTGGTCTTCCATATGACATAGTTTGAAGCACCTTCCAACTCATCTTGATCTTTGAGCCCATGCGATGCCATCTCACCCAATTGTCGAACTAACTCCTCTAGTCACTTCTCAACACTGCTCAGTTGCTCAGCAAGTGAGAAATTCAAACTTTTTTGGAAAAAAGTTCTCTGAGGAAAAAATTCCCCTTTTATGTGTCTTTTCTCCTTTCTAACGGATTTTTGTCCTGGTAGAAACTGCACCCTTCAAGCATTGTACTGAGGCTTTGCGTCACTCTCTCTACCTCTGCAAGCTCATGATTTGGAAATCGTACCTTTGTCGACTCTCTCAGAGAGATATTTCCTTGGAATTTTTTCTTCCTGGCAAGGACAACACAATCCCTGCTTAGTGCTGGATCTGCTCTTCTTGTTCCAAAATCAATGCTCTGATACCATGGGAAATTCCTAATCCTCAAGGAACCGCTACTGCAGCAAATTTGAATCTACTTCACCTACTTGATTTTAATATACATTATCAAGTTATTCTCTGAATACTAAAGCAAATTACTTCTGCAACCTACACTACTTAAATTTTGATTACATGAAACAAGGAAATTGAGCAAAGAACAAGATACATAGGACACAGTTATTTTTGGAGAAAATAGTCCCGGAAAAACCCAATGTGGGAAAATCGGTGCAACAATTATGATGGTTTATTATTATGTAGGAGAAAATTCTAAATACAAATCTAGGATGCTCAACTAGAAATCCTTTACAAAGCAAATACTGGTGAAATGATCTCACCCTGTCACTGGAGAATCACTGACTGATCCTTAGCATTGGGAGGCTTTGCGTCACCTTCTGATGGCCTCTGCGTCAAACTGTGTCACCCTGGGAAACTTCTGTGTCACCCCTCTTGGGTATTACATTGTCTCTCTTCTTTGGATCTTCTGCTGGATGAGAAATCAAATTTCCTGCCTCTAGTCTCACACCCTAGCTTCCAGCAACTGAACTTCGAATTCCCTCTACAGAAACTCGACTTCCCCTCACTAATTGTGCTGCCTCTACGTCAGCAGTGCGTAGGCCAGCGTCAGCCCTCCTGTGGACGTCTTTATTTCCTCTCTCTACCTTGTATTCTCTAGAAAGTACTTCTCCCAGATTCTCACTGCCCCTCTGTTGCAAGATCTCCCCAATCGATTTTCCTCTTGAGAATTTCTCACCTCAAAAAATCGATTTCCTCAATCTCTATGTGTGTTTCTAAATTAACCCCAAGCCTCCTTCTTATACTTTTCCTATTGATACTTCAATGACCGAGATTAAGTATCTAATCAACGGTTAAGATTAAAACATGTCTTCATTCGCCTTCTAGATCATTCTCACCCATATTTTGATTAATACCCATTAATATTTTAATTTTTCTAAGTTTAGACTTAGGAACCCCATTAAAAATATTAATTATTTAATAAAATACAATACGGGTGGAATTTCACCAAACGGTTATGGGTTCTTTAGAACTCATGTTCCTTAGCCTTTCCACCAATTTTCAAGGCTAGAGCACATCTGATGCTACCAAAAACTAACACTCCCTCGCTTTTCTCGCAATATTTATTTTGCAAACATGTTCCAAAAGCAATTTTTTTTCAAAAAAATAAGAGTTTTTGAGTGGGACATCCAAATGATCAAGCCTATGCCCCTAGTATTGATATGCAATTCATGGTAATGTTAGATTCTTGAAATAAAAATGATATTCTCCTTTATCTTTCATTTTCATCCTTTTAAATTTTTAATGTTACCATGAAATGACTCAGGATGTTTGAGAGTGGTTCCGACCTCATTAGATTTCATATGGAGAAAGTAGAATTTTATATCTCACTCAAAATCCAGTAGACTTATCAGTTTTTCAAGATATAATCAAGATCACCAATTCGTCTATGTACCTTGATGTTAGTGACATTGGTTGTCGAACTCCTCTATCATGACCCTACTAAAAATCTACCCATCTGTCAAACAAAATGTTGACTTGACATGCTACACTTTTTCTATCTTATGTTAATGCTTAGAGGGTGATATTAATGACAAAGATCCCAAGACATACAATGATTTTGATGATATGTAGTTATTTGTTGTAGCATGGTTTTTTTGGATGCTAGAGGATATCTAGAGCTTGTTTTTTGATGTATTTTCGATTCAAAGATGGATTGTACTCGATTCTATTTTGGTTATGTGCACCCTTACATACTCTATAAATCAAAACTTGTAACTTGTGGACTTGTGGTTGATGAATATTGTATCTACTAGATGATTGATGTTATATGGTTTAATCCATGTTTTTATGCTTTTTATAATTAATTCCTCATTCTACATTCTTTCTTAGAAATTAGACATTTCTCGTGGCGGAGAGAGGCATAAGCATTATAAATAGATAATAGATTTACTTGTCTTTTCTAGTTTCTAGTAGTTTTTATAATTGTTGACTCTTTCATATTTATTATGATATTTTTTGTAAACAATATATGACAATTTAAGTCTGAAGTTTGAAGTTGGCAATTAAAACTCGTTGGTAATGAATTATGGATATGATGCTTTGTGAAAGTTGAAATTTGAAACATTTAATTTCATGTTAGATATTCTTTGTTATCGTTTGGTTACTTGGTAATGGTAATGGTTACAAGCACAAGAATCAACTTTAGTGATAAATGTTATATGTCAAATTTTGTAGTCTTGAAACTTGAATATTGATGAATCATGAGACTCGATATGTTGTATGTTACTTGTTTTCGCTTGGATTGTATAGGCACCATGACAACTGCTCAAGGCGGGGGTTGTCACTCTGATCCCCACCCTCCGTTCTAGTTGTCTCCTAATAACAAGCTATGGGAGGTAGTCCCTATGTTTCCTAATAACAATGTTAGCTACTTCCACAATATCAATACTAGCAACAAGAATGTAAAACCATGAAAGCACTTGTGCAATTTATGTTCCAACTTCCAATGACCCTTTAATGAGAAATAAATGACTGATAAGTAAGTTTACCTGAGATGCTAATTTCAATATGCATATGTGTTCTCAATGTACAAAAGAGAAATCCAACTATCAAACTAAATTTTCCAACTCAACCATTTAGATGTATTCAACCTTCTTATGATTAGATTACCACAGTTATATCAGATCTGAAATGTTTATTACAGCAATAGGAAAAGATGTAAAGAACGAGTTATCTATGTTACAACAAGTGCCAAAATATGCCCAAAACTTAGAGATAGCTTGCCAGACTAAAAAATATTATTTTCAGGTTCTTTTAGGAGTGTTGTGTAGAAAATATCAGATCCGATTCAATGATTATGCAGAAAATTTCAGCAAACAAAAATGTAGATCTAAGCTAGACCTTTAATGCCCAAGTGGCCAAAAATTAGGGAAAATATTATTTTGCAATTTTAGAGTGTTTTGGCTAATTAGATATGTTTTTACGACACTTCTATCACTATTATGCAGATGAATTTACAACTGTAACAAAACAGAGATAAAATGAGAGTTTAGAGAGAAAACCTTAGTCTCTAAGCCTTGTAGATCACTTGTCAAATTTGCTCATAGATTCTTCAATGAATATACCACTTGAAGACACCAATCTAGGGCCAATACCACCTACACAACTCACCAATTATTCAGTCCAAAAAATTCAAAGATGGATTTAGAGCAAACTAGGGCTAAGAGGAGCTAGGAAGAGGGCCAAGGAAGGCTGGAAAAGGCCTTAGAGGCCTAGCTGCTCAAGGGAAAGGCCTAATAAAGCCTACGGAAAGTCCTAGAGGGTTGTCGCTTGGCTTAAGGGAGGGTTGAGAGGCCCTTATGGGCTGCGGCATAGGGTTTTAGGCCCTTAAGGCCCGCGACACCCTAAAGGGAGCCTCAAAGGGAAACCACAAACCCTTTAGGGCTGCATCCTTAAGAAAAACAAGGGGAGGAGGGGGACCGAAGTCCCTAGGCCTCACAGCTAGGGCTAAAAAGCCTTTAAAACCCGGGCACAAGAGGGAGAAGGGGAGGCTGAGGCCTCTAGGCCTCATGACCAGCCTTAGAGAGGCTCACAACTTAGATGTAGAGGGATAAAAGCATGATGTAGGGGGCTAAGAGGAGGACGTTGGCCCTGGAGGGGCTTTATTCAGGCCTGGGAAGGCTGAAAAATGAAACTCCTACTTCAGAAAAATTAATCTCCTTCAGATCTGCAATTTTTCTCAATTTGTTCAATGGTTGGCCCTACAAAAACTTTTAGAGACTAGATATTACCCTGAAGGGCCTAGATTTAGCTCTATTCTAGCTTTGTCCACTTGATCTCACCTGCACATATAGATTTACAAATACCCAAAACCCCAAATATATACAAAATATCAAAACCCTAATTAGCAAAAATTAATTTACAAATTATTTACAAAATTTACAAATATACAAGGGTTTTAAAATATATTTTTATAAATATTCTTTTTTTGAGTTTTTCTTTGATAAATAGCCAATAATACTTTGGAAAAAATAATGCACACTATAGCCTTAGCGAAGTTAGATCAACCATATAAATATCTAGAGTCCAAACAAGGTTAGCTCATGCCCATAGTTTGTGAATGGAAACCAAGGATTGAGGAACCTACAAACACTATATATTTTTCTCAAGAAAATTTGTTAGACATATGGGGAATCAAATCATTTAAAATAAACCCAGTATTTATCAATAGAATGAATTTATCCCCATCTAGTGAAAAACAAATTTTAAAATTAATAAGCACAATATAGGAAAGCTCATACCCAACACATACCACAAATCAATGAACACTGAACACCATGAACTGCACCCCAAAGTATTTATTATGATTCAAATAAATGTTCCCAATGAACACTGAACACCATGAACTGCACCCCAAAGTATTTATTATGATGCATTTAAATGTTCCCAACGAGACTGTAGTCTTACATCAATTCTTCTGCAACAATTTCTTAGCCAAACATCAGATGGATTTTGACACAAGTGACTCTCTAATTTATAGATAAATCCCCAGGGTGGAAAAATAACGGCTAGTAGGATTGATCCTTTTAAAAATAATCTTGGTCATTGATAAATCCTTGATGATATTTTAATCTTAGTTGTTGAAGATATTATTTTGAGAAAATTTTGATCTTAGGACCCGACTCCGCCCAACCATTCGACCCATGAGTTTGCACATTCCCTGCTTTGTGCAACTTGACTTCTGAGATGTTTCGTCGATTCGTTCAGCTCTTGGAAACCCCAAACTTCGCTGCAGCTAAACCTCGGCCCTTGCTCCTGCAAATTCTCCCGTCTTCCCAACTCTTCTCGACGCTTCACTCTGTTTTCCTCTTGTTCGATGCTTGTAGATAGAATGACTTGATGCCTTAACTCCTCCCACACCTCTCCATATTTATATGGATGTGTGAAGGTTAAGTTCACCCAACTGACGCTTCCCTTTATCCCACCAAGGGTTGGCTTGGGTTGTACATGTAAGTCGGCCTGCCCATAATAAACATGTCGGCCCTCTCAACAATAAATCCATGTCCCTTGTTGCTACCAATCGTGGGTCGGCCCACGCTGCCCAAGATGATCACATGACTCAGCCTGCACATGGGCGCCTTGCCCACCTCGGGTGAGCCCTCACCCGGCGCGCCGTTGCCCAATGCGCCGACTCGTCCACCATGCATTCTTTCTCCAACTCGTGCACCAGTTGCTCGTCACATGACTCGCCCACCAATCGTCCATCTTACCACTCGCCCACCGGTTGCCCGTTGTAATGGGTGGGCACTTGCCTAACACAGCGCGCCCTCTATCTATGCCTATGTCGTCGCACATAACTTAACAACACCTCCAAGTCACCTATAACCAAATGCTCCAACCTAAGTCACCTTTAAATGAACATGGGCACCCATTGCACATCTTAGGCGCACTCGCACGACTTTAACCGCGATTGTCTATTTTTCAACTCTCTCGGGCGCTCACCAACTCGAGGCCCTGACACCATGGCTACTATGTGCGCTAATCAACCTTCTTCTCAAGTGAAAATTAGATCAGGAGTAACCAAGGACAACATTCAATGGTCCTCTATATGGCATGTGTAGGAAGTGCCCATGTGTGCCAAATAGCACCACAAGTTCCTCGGGAGGTGTGACCAATACCTCGATATATCTAAACTTCCTTGGAAAAGTGAAAGTAACCAAAATAAAAATAAAAAAATCAAATCAAATATGTGATGCCACAAACAACTATGTTCACCAAATGCCATGCCATAAACTACTCTAATCACAAACTTCCTTGGAAAAGAGAAAGTACCCAAAAAAATATAAATCAAAATGCAACCAAGAGAGATATGTGATGCCACAAACTACTCCGTTCACTAAATGTGATGCAACAAACAACTATGATCACCAAAAAAAAAAAAAAAACAAAATGCAACCAAGAGGGATATGTGATGCCACAAACTACTCTGTTCACCAAATGCCATGCCACAAACTACTATGATCACCAAAATTTTACTAGAGTTTCCCAGGCTTAAAGGAGGGATAACATGACTCAAACTTGGACAAGCCATCTTGGGTAGAATCATTTTACACCCACCACCCAAAGTACTAGATGGGATCACAGTAAATAAAGCATGGAATGCGTATAAGGCCCTTCTATCTCTGATCTCCATGTACTTGGCTACAAAGATCATATGTGTGTTCCAAAGCAGGGGAAAATGCTAGACATTAAGTCCTTTCAATGCCTCGGATACAATGAAAAGTTGAAAGCTAAACGCCTATTAATTGATGGATTCTAAAACAAAGAAAATATACATAAACATCATTTTACACCCACCAACCAAAGTACTAGATGGGATAACAGTACATAAAGCATGGAATGGGTAGAATCATTTTACACCCACCAACCAAAGTACTCGATGGGATCACAATACATAAAGCATGGAGTGGGTATAAGGTCCTTCTATCTATCATCTCCGGGTACTTTGCTACAAAGTTCATATGTGTGTTCCAAAGGAGGGGAAAATTCTAGACATTAAGTCCTTGCACATGCCTAGGATACAATGAAAAGTTTAAAGCTAAATGCCTATCAATTGATGGATTCTAAAACCAAGAAAATATACATAAGAAGAGAGGTTATATTTCATGAGAAAGGTGAGTCCAATCCACTTGCGACAGACATCTTTTGTAGGCATTGTTCCAATAATCATTTTTTACGACTAGTAGTGAATGGATATTCCCAAGTTGAGGACATCAACTTCGGTTATATTTTCTATCCTGATGCAAAAATTACTTCCATTGGATTAGATTACTATTGTATCTGGCTGCAGCATTTGATCTTGAGATAGAACAAATGGATATGAAGATAACCTTCCTTCCTACATGTGGACCTTGAAAAATAAATCTACATGAAATAACCTGAAGGATTCACAATAAAGGGGAAGAAGGAGTTGGTTTGTAAGATGAAGAAGTCCCTTTATGGTCTGAAGCAATCACCTAGGATGTGGTACCAAAAGTTTTACACATACATCCTTGGTTTGGGATTCGTGAGAAGCAAGGTTGATCATTGTGTATATTCCAAAAAAGGTGTTTGTTTCATTTATGTAGTTGTATATTTCAACATGTTGGTGGTTGGAAATTATATGGTTGCTATTAAGGAGGTGAAATTGCAGTTGTCCTCCAAATTTTACATTAAGGACTCGGTGTTATTAACTTCATTCTCGGAATGGAGATAAAAAGAGATCGTGCAAATAGGAAACTCTGGGTCAATTAGAGAAAGTACATTTCAAAAATGTTTAAGAATTTCAACATGCAGAAGTGTCAACCTTCCTACCTCTAAGATATCTAACCCGCCTCTTTGTCTCCTGCCTCCCTGGTCCCCTTCTCCCTACCTCTTCCTTATTCCCTGGTTCCCTTTCCCATGCCTCTATGCCCTACCCCTCTGTCCTGAGTTATGGCCATCATCTCGGCGTAGCCCAACAAACCCATTCCCTATTCTATTACCTCTATCTATTTCCTGCTTTCCCAACCCTTGATACCTTATCCCACCCAGCCCTTGATAACTTATCCTCTAACTTTAAGGTCGGCTCATCTCCATCTCCAACTCAAAGGGGGATTACCTACTAGGATCACTATGGCTTAGTGAAAAGATCCCAAGATTTGTTAATAGTTCTCTTAGTGAAACAGTTTTTTGGAAGTATTTTGTTTTAAGGTTTTTTAAAAGAAATAAAAAGGTAATGGAGAGATATGAAAACTAATGCCAATATCCTACTAGGGCTATGGAGTCAAGAGGAATCAAGTGGTAAGATGAGATAAAGAAGAAAATCCTCTTAGGTCAATTATCTGGTCCTCTTAAAGGTCAGTGATCTGGTGCTTGTGGATCAAGGCAAAAGGTTAAAACCTAGGAGATAAATTAAGCACTCGATTAGTTAAGGAGAATCATGAAATCATGGCACCACTAAAAGTGATCCCTCCAAGGAGAAATCCTTCAACCACAAGATCAACTAAAGGTCAGTGATCTGGTGCTTGTGGATCAAGATAAAAGGTTAAAACCTAGGAGCTAATTTAACCACTCGATTAGTTAAGGAGAATCATGAAATCATGGCACCACTAAAAGGGATCCCTCCAAGGAGGAAGCCTTCAACCACAAGATCAACTATGACATGAAATAAGATTAAAACTCTTACTAAGGAACAACAGAGTATGGCCTAGCAAAAAGGATTAAAACTAACCGCAAATCAATAAAGGAGAATGAGAGTGAGTAAGAATGGCCTCTAGACATTCTCCCTCCAAACAAAAAATTTCCCTTATGTTTCCCTTCAAATGGATCAACTTTAGTAGCTTTGATATAGTCTTGAGTAATCACAATAATGCCTTTAATGATGTAGAAAAAGTAACGAAGAAAAAATATCTTATAATTCAAAAAAATAAAAAAATAAAAATAGAAATAATGAAGAAAGAATATATTTAAGTCAAAAAGATTCACGAGATAAATAAGCCCATACCTTGAGGAGTATTCTCGTAATCCAATCATGAATACAAATGGGGAAGATCTCCTATATTTATAGAGTGGGATTTAACTTCTTTTAAAATAAAATATCATTATTTGATTTAATAACTCCTAAAGAATTAAATTAAGTAGTCTGGAGAAGAAAATTCTAACTAACTCCTAAATTAAGTAATCTAACACATCATCAAAATTAAATTGGTTAAACGACACGTACAATAAAAAATGGACTAAAACCATGAAAGAGAGATCTGATCCATTGAAAGAAACACAAAATTGATCCAAGTTGCCCACCTCTAGCCTCGAAATGGTCCAAAGGTTGTTCAAATGGTCAATGTCATCCATGGAAGATGGTGGTCCAAGCCTCGAAGTGTGGCTCTATGGAAGATGATGTTCCCAGCCTCAAAGTGTGATAAGGTGCATTCACATGTTGCCTGTCGTAATGGGTGGGCACCTGCCCAACATGACGCGCCCGCTATCTATGCCCCTTTCATCACACATAACCGAACAACACCTCCAAGTCACCTTTAACCAAATTCTCCAACCCAAGTCACCTTTAACTGAACAAGGGCACCCATCGCACATCCTAGGCGCGCTCACATGCCTCTAACTGCGATCATCAGTTTTTCAACTCTCTTAGGCACTCACCAACTCGAGGCCCTCACACCATGGCTACTATGTGCACTAATCAACCTTCTTCTGAAGTAAAAATTAGATCAACAGTAATGAAGGACAACGTTCAATGTTCCTCTATATGGCATGTGTAGGAACTACCCATGTGTGCCATATAGCACCACAAGTTCCTCGAGAGGTGTGACCAATAACTCGATATATCTAAAGTTCCTTGGAAAAGTGAAAGTACCCAAAAAATAAAAAATAAAAAAATCAAATCAAATATGTGATGCTACAAACTACTATGTTCACCAAAGGCCATGCCACAAACTACTCTAATCACCAAACTAATCTAATCACCAATCTTCCTTGGAAAAGTGAAAGTACCCAAAATAAAAATAAAAAATTAACATGCAACCAAGAGCGATATGTGATGCCACAAACTACTCTATTCACAGATGCCATTCCACAAGCTACTATGATCACCAAAATTTTACTAGAGTTTCCCTAGCTTAAAGGAGGGGTAACATGACCAAACTTGGACAAGGCATCTTGGGTAGAGTCATTTTACACCCACCAACCAAAGTACTATATGGAATCATAGTACATAAAGCATGGAATGCGTATAAGGCCCTTCTATCTCTCATCTCCATATACTTGCATACAAATTTCATATGCGTGTTCCAAGCAGGGGAAAATGATAGACCTTAAGTCCTTGCAAAGCCTAGGATAAAATTAAAAGTAGAAAGCTAAATGCTTATCAATTGATGGATTGTAAAACCAAGAAAATATACATAAGCATCATTTCACACCCACCAACCAAAGTACTAGATGGGATCATAGTACATAAAGCATGGAATGGGTCTAAGGGCCTTCTATCTCATCTCCGTGTACTTGGCTACAAAGTTCATATGCGTGTTCCAAAGCAGGGGAAAATGCTAGACATTAAGTCCTTGCAATGCCTAGGATACAATGAAAAGTCGAAAGCTAAACGCCTAACAATTGATGGATTCTAATACCAAGAAAATATACATAAGCACCATTTTACACCTACCAGCCAAAGTACTAGATGGGATCACAATACATAAAGCATGGAATGCGTGTAAGGCCCTTCTATCTCTCATCTCCGTGTACTTGGCTACAAATTTCATATGCGTGTTCCAAAGGAGGGGAAATTGCTAGACATTAAGTCCTTGCACATGCCTAGGATACAATGAAAAGTCGAAAGCTAAATGCCTATCAATTGATGGATTCTAAAACCAAGAAAATATACATAAGTAGAGATGTTATATTTCATGAGAAAGGTGATTCCAATCCACCTGCCATAGACATATTTTGTTGGCATTGATCCAATAAACATTTTTTACTACTGGTAATGAAAGGGTATTCCCAAGTCTAGCGCATCGACTTTGGCTATATTTTATATCTTGATGCAAAACTTACTTCCATTAGATTAGATTACTATTGTCTCTGGCTGCAGCATTTGATCTTGAGATAGAACAAATGGATATGAATATAACCTTCCTACATGGGAACCTTGAAAAATAAATCTACATGAAACAACCTGAAGGATTCACAGTAAAGGGGAAGAAGGAGTTTGTTTGCAAGATGAAGAAGTCCCTTTATGGTCTGAAGCAATCACCTAGGATGTGGTACCAAAAGTTTTACACATGCATCCTTGGTTTGGGATTTGTGAGGAGTAAGGTTGATCATTGTGTATATTCCAAGAAATGTGTTCGTTTCATTTATGTAGTGTTATATGTCAACGACATGTTGTTGGTTGGAAATGACATGGTTTCCATTAAGGAGGTGAAATTTCAATTGTCCTCCAACTTTTACATTAAGGATCTCGGTGTTATTAACTTCATTCTGGGAATGGAGATAAAAAGAGATCACGCAAATAGGAAACTCTGGTTCAATTAGAGAAAGTATGTTTCAAAAATGTTTAAGCATTTCAACATGCAAGAGTGTCAACCTTCCTACCTATAAGCTATCTTCCCCGCATCTCTGTCTACCTCCCTGGTCCCCTTCCCCCTACCTCTGCCCTATTCCTTGGCTCCCTTTCCCCTGCCTTAACGCCCCACCCCTCTGTCTTGAGTTATTTATGGCCATGATTTCGGCATATCCCAAAACCCATTCCTTATTCTATTACCTCTATCTATTTCCTTCTTGCCCAACCATTGATACCTTATCCCACCTAGCCCTTGATACCTTATCCTCTCACTTTAAGGTCGGCTCATCTCCATCTCCATCTCCAACTCAAAGGGGGCTTCCCTAAGAGGATCACTATGGCTTAGTGAAAAGATTCCAAGATTCATCATAGTTCTCTTAGTGAAACATTTTTTTGGAAGTATTTTGTTTTAAGGTTTTTGAAAAGAAATAAAAAGGTAATCGAGAAATATGAAAACTAGTGCCAATATCCTACTAGGGCTATGGAGTCAAGAGGAATCAAGTGGTAAGATGAGATAAAGAAGAAAATCCTCTTGGGTCAATTTTCTTGTCTTCTTAAAGGTCAACGATCTCGTGCTTGTGGATCAAGGCAAAAGGTTAAAACCTAGGAGCTAAATTAACCACTCAATTAGTTAAGGAGAATCATGAAATCATGGCACCACTAAAAGGGATCCCTCCAAGGAGAAATCCTTTAACCACAAGATCAACTAAAGGTCAGTGATCTGGTGCTTGTGGATCGAGGCAAAAGTTTAAAACCTAGGAGCTAAATTAACCACTCGATTAGTTAAGGAGAAGGATAACCAAGAGAAAGAGAAAGAGAAGGATAACCAAACAAATCATAGTATATGATCAAATTTAATACCATAGACATGAGCCTGCTTCCTGCAGGTGTCCATAACCTCGACAGGGATATCTTTTAACCCAGTGTAATGTCTGTGTCCCACTTACTAGATATAGATTTAGAGTTAGATTATTTGAATTTTAGATGAAGGTGACTATCCTGGCTTGGTAACCAGCTGATGGCAGTGCCACTCCCAAAAAGTAACATGGATGAATAGACCAGCTCAAGATGAGACCTCCTGTCTTCCAGCTTTTTGGTTGAAAGCCATTACTCTGGTATGGTGACCAGTAGCAGTAATGTCATGCATGTTAGGTCTTATGATCATGGTAGGTTGGCTCATCACAAGACCTCCTATCCTTCCCTAAATCATTTATAAACTCTGATCATGATTAACCTTTAAAGGTTACTAAATAAGTGGGGAGACAGATCTACTCCTTAAGAGTAGAGGATGGTGTGAAATGTTTTTAATGAGTAATCATTACTAGCTAGTTCCTCTAACCTAAAGACTTATTAAAAATATCCTAGATAATGAATGAAAGATTCTTTGAGTTAATAATGCTAGTGTTCTCATGAACAACTTATTATGATCTTTTACAAGAGTGGTCCACCATAGGGGGCTCTCCAATAGTACATTCTAAGGGAAACTGAAAATATATATCTCAAATGACAGCTCATTAGAGTGATTAATCATGTTTAATTTTGAAAGATCATGAGGTATTAGAGTGAATCATACTCAACAAGATTGTCACAGATGTGTGTCAACAACTAATGTGGATCAAAAGAAGTTTCAGTGGCTATACTTTGAAAATCAAATTCCTAATAGCATTATTATAACAACTTTATTCATTTATTCTCCTACCCTACTCTACCCTAAAAATCGGAAGACCCCTTTTTAAGTATAAGAGTACTTCCAATGCATCCATGTGCGTAGTATAAGGACAATTATACTCATGTTCAAATTTGAAAACTATATACAAGAAAATACCAGAACACGAGGTACCAGCTGCACTAATTGATGTGATGCTACAAATTGTCGAATGATAAAGGAGGAGTGGATACTGACAGTCATTTGGAACCAAGATTCTATTGGACCCATATAATCTTGGTTACTTTATTCATGGGAAACATCCATCACATCGAGAAAATCCTCCACATTTCCTTGTCTATCCTCTAAATTTCAGGTCAGATCAGATAGATGTTCTTCTTATAATGGCTTCTCCTCATCATGCATGATCCATAGCTTCTCAGTATCCTCAGGAAGATCTTCCGGATCCTCATGAATCTTCTCTTCCAGAGGAATAGACATTTCTCTGGTTGATGCCATAATGTGATATTTCTGTGAAGGGGAGACCACAACTTCTGCTAGAACTTGAGATAATTCTTGGAATAGCTAGCTAGAAAATCTGATTAGCACCAAACTTGAAGTCTTCGTTTATTCGAGCAACCAACTTTGGACTGACCCAAACAAAAGCGGATGCATGGCTCTTCACTCACATCTTACCATCATATCCGCCCTTTAGTTTCCCTGCGATGGTAATAGAGGAAAAAAAATAAATAAATAAATCTCAATTGTAGTAAATAAAACAACCACACTTGTAGTAAAGAAAATTAGTCATTTGCAGTAAAGAAAATCAATCATTTGCAGAAAAGAAAACTTGGCTTTTGAGCTTTCTAGCAATACCATCCATTATGCTTCAGCAAGCAAAAGGAATCTCATTAATCTAAAAATTCAATTGCGAAAAGAAAGCATAACAAATCATGAGGCCTTATCCTATAATGCCTCCTCAGTAATGACGCCAAAAAGTTGGGAGGTATAAATGCTAGATTTACGCCCACATTTACATTGTCAATCTGGGGGTCGTAAGAATTAGAGACATATCGCAATATATGCGAGAATATGACCTCAGGGATCAAAATCCTAAAAACAATTTGAAAAGGAAATCATTCAAGAAAAAAAACATTTCAAGGTAAACACACTGCAGTAAATAAAAAAATGCAAAGCTTATTAAAAAAACTACAGCTATGCTGCAAATATGAAATCATGAAACAAATTCAATTTCAATTATTTTAAAACCTGTACTTAAAATGCTTCTTCTGAATGATGCAAGTACTGTTGCTGGAAAGAAATCATAAGTGAATGGAAATATTCAATCCAGAATTTAAAATCATCGAATGAGGATATCTTCAAGAGTGTTGTTGGACACTTTAATTATGTTAAAAATGTACTCAAAGTAATCTTGATATTTGAGTAAATGTTGTTTTCTTAAAACACCAAGATAAATTCTATGTAATGATCGCTTATAAGTGCCAAACGATATGAATGGTGAATCAAATGAAATCCTTATTACTCTTATACTATTTTTTTGTCCCTGTCTTAAATCCCTACAGACTAAAAATACGTTATGTTATATAATAAAGAGAATAGGGCAATTAGTGAAAATGAGAAAGAAGCATGTGTTAAGTTTACTCTATTTTTAATCTAATTACTCGAACATAAATAAATCCTAAAATGACATTGGCATTAAATTTATCAAACATGTGTAATTAAGAAATTATGAAGTGGCAAAGCAGAGTTTAAATCACACTACACAATTCAGGAAATAAAATGTTGTTAAATGAATTACACAAGCATGTAATTAAATCACACTAATAAGAAATAAATGCATTGAAAGGAATACATCCTAAGAAATTTAGCTAACGAACTAGTTGATGGGCCCGAACAACCAGCTCGATCTCACCGTAAAAATAAAATCAACAACCCATCTCAGAATTCGAATTAGCCTGGAAAATATAAATTAATTGCAAAATCTGAAACCAAATTACATGAATGCTAAATAATTAAATGTTGGGTTCCATGGTCTCCTCGAGGGATCATTTCACTGGGCTCAGATTCCTCACATGGCACAATTGAAATCCAAACTCTAGAAATAATACAATGATTTCCTGTGCAATCCTAGCCTCAGCCTACTTCTATGTGATCATGTCCTCCTTATGCGCGCACAGAAATCTCTCTTATATAGCAGCAGTGTTGCTCTAATTAAATGGATCGATGGTTACATAGAATATAAATTTATGATTTTTGGTTAATATAACTTAAAATAAGAACAAGAAGATTTTCTTCCAATTTCGCATTTGAGTTACTGCAATCCTGGCTTCTAGAAGTAATTTGATTTCATCACATTGATGGAAGAAGCACATTGATGCACAACTGACTGAGCTTTGGTGGCCTGCTATTTTTGTCACAACTCCTTTGAAAAATCATTCTTCTGGCCTGTAGCTTCAATAGTCCAAAGATACTCCTCATCATACCCAGATTCTTCGTTCATCTTTGCAACAATTTTGATGCATATGTATGATCGAAGTGTTGCTACAACATTAAAGATACTATACCAACGCCCATGCTTACTTCGTCTTAATTTAATATGCATGGCCTTTATAACATTACGCCATCCTCTAAGCTTTTTGATAGAAACAAATAGGTTTTGATCATGTTCTTGTAGGCTTTTGTATGCTAGAAAATCGAATAGGCCCCTGGCCTCCATAAATATGTTAACACCTAACTTCACTTGGCTGAGTGTCATTAAGTCAGGTTGGTCAACTGGAATTATCTTTGAAACAATTCCATTTACATCCCCGAATATCCATACTGAGAGTGATTCACAAAAAAAGACTCATTCTTCAACTTCTGTTTAGGAGGAATATGTCTGCTTGTTTTTCAACCATAAACAAATATTGTCCAACACTTCAATGCATGACCAATAGCTTTATAACCCCCATGTTGTTCCAATTGCTAACTTGTACCTAATTGACCATTCCATCACCCTAGTCTTGGTACCATGAAGGAGTGAAGCCAAACTACCATGCACATTGAAATGGAATATAGATGAAGATCGTTCTATATGTAGCACCGAAACATTCAATGCACAACAAAATACCTGGATTCTGTACTTAACTTGTGTTGTAATATTCCCATGACCATAGCTTCCTCATAAAGTCGAATTTTGCCAAACCGTTTCAAGCTTATTTGAATGAGGGTGCTCTGAACAAAACCCGTGTGTCCGAATTTCAAGATTCTTCACCATTTGATCACTAAATCATATTTTCACCTACAGTAGTCTCATTCCATACTCAAATGCATTTTAAGAAGCATTTCTGCACTGTTGGTGCTGGAATTATTCGTCTATCACCAAGAAGACATATTATTAATGAAATTTATGCACAAAACATTATTCAAGAAGACTTTATTGATTTAATAGGTATTGTCTCTAAATGCCTCTAACTATTAGCTTAATAAGATAATAATGATTAAAAACACTGGTCATAAGCATAGAATTATTTGATAAGAATCGTAAAAATCTAGACAAAAAGGCAACTCAACACCCACTGTGCATGCTTTCTCCAACTCGTCCATTGGTCGGCCGTCGCACGACTCAACCACAGGTCGCCTATCGCATGACTCGCCCATTGTAATGTGTGGGCGCCCGCCCAACATGGCACACCCACTATGTGTGCGCTTGTCGTCGCACATAACTGAACGCCACCTCCAAGTCTTAACCAAATGCAGGCGTGCCTGCTCACCTTTAATAGTGATGTTCGGATTTTTGACTCTCTCGAGTGCTCGCCAACTCGAGGCCCTGACATCCTCCACCACTCTAAAATTGTTGTCGCCCTCGACAACACCATCTCAGCAACCTCCATTGCTAAGACATATCCATATGTGTGGGCACCCAGATAGCTCCAGCCGTGACCTGCTCCATGCTCAAATCTCATCTAACTCTGTGAGAAAATCATGTGTTGGATCCCCCTATGACGGTAATTAGTTGGGTAGCTCATCTAGCTGTAACATCGCCTCCACAAGAACACATGCTCCTCACATGATCGTGACTATCTTCGCATCCTGCTATCAATCCTGTCCATCTTGCCCCAAATGCCCGCTCATCAAGTCATAGAGAGTACCCATTGCAATGAGTAGAAGACAATGAGCCTCATCTCGATGTCAGAGTATATATAGGGAGGAGATGGGAAAGCCAAAGGCTTTCCATATTCCTTCTCTAATAACTCAATACATTTGTCAAGATCTTCCTTCTCCAATATCTGCATGTATGCTTCCCGGCTCTCCTCCTGAGTCTCTAGTTTAGCATCCTTGTTTCCTTCCACTCCCTCTAGCCTACCTGTCAAATCCAAGATACTATCAGACAATGCCCTGATAATCTGTGTCTGCTCCATGAGTTTTGTCTCTATAGTGGGCAACCTCTCCTAGAGTTCTTCATCCTGCTTGATGTCCTCCACACTCATTGTTGTCAATTTACACCCAGCTAACATACTTACCACAGTAGGTACCTCCAATGGTTCATCCTCCCATCCATTGTAAATGTACAACACTTTCATATGTGGTACCATCATAGCTTCATAAATTGCATTCCCAAAACTGCTTCATAGTCATCCATCCGCACAATCGTGAAGTCGATCTTCCCAAAAAACTCATCAATGCTCACATCCACATTCTCTGCAATGCCAATGAAATTATTTGGTGGAGATTTCATTGCTTTAAGACGAGCTTGGGGGGTGAAAACTTCAACCCAACTTTCCTCGTAGCTTCCTGGCTGATGAAGTTATGAGTCGCACCACTGTCCACCATAGTGAGTAAGGTGGCTTGCCCAACATTCATGTCAACATACTCTAGTTTGTTCTTCTCAGGATCGCGCCTTGGGACAACTTTAGTTGTTGCTGCAGCTCCCAAAATCTGCATCATCCCAATCGTTGGTTCCTCCTTCTTCCTTTTCACATCGGCTTGTGTTGCTGTTGCTACTGTCAGTCTAGAAGGATAATTCTTCACCATGTGGTCTTCCCCGCACAACCAACATTTCAGAGGCTTCTTCGTTTTTGGCTTGCCACTTGATCTCGAATGCTCCTCCTTTGTAGTCTTCTATTTCGATTTATATCGAAGTTCTTTTTCTTCTCTTCAGTCCCCTCATCGTAATGTTCTACCAGACTATCAACCGCAACAAATGCTTATTCTAGAGTTTTAACGTTCTTCCTCTTCACCTCATTGTGTGCCAAAGGTTTCAATCCTATGTTGAAGTTCAAATCCTTGTCTCTTTCCGCCTTATCAGGTAATTCCAAGATGGCACTCGAAAAGTCCCATTGATATGGTAGTAGACTCCATGTCTTCTTAATATACTTAATCTTCGTCCTTGTATCCCAAGTCTCATCTTGTGGGTGAGTCTGCAAATATTTCTTCATATCTTCCCAAGTAGAGATGTCATCAGCATCACCATGGGCAATCTGATCTAACTTTCGTCTCCACCACATCTTAGCATCCTTAACAAGGAATTGAGCAGCTACTTTTACCTTGGCCTCGTCATCAGGTATCCCCAAGCGCTCTAAGTATTGCTCCATATCCCATAAGAAATTTCCAAGTGCCTTTGCACTCTTCATGCCATCATAAGTATCAGGTTCCTTGAGTTTCACATGAGCAGTCCCTCCAACTGGTCCCTTCCCAGCTGCCTTTTTCAAGATAACAATCTCATTTTGAGCTTCCTCAAGACTTTTCTGCAACTTCAAGATTTCATCCAAACCTTGATCCTTCAAAGGTCCAAAGTTCTTTACTTCCTTCTCTGTTTGTCCATACTGCCACTCAGTGTACTCATATCGTACCTTGAGATTTTCAAAAGCTTTTTCCAACTTCGTGAACTCACCTCTAAGTTCAACATTTTCAGCATCCAATGAAGCCATCTTCGAAGAAAACTCCTCCATACAGTCTAATACTTTATCCAAAAAAATTGTTTTGGGATTCATGCTGGACTCACCTATAACCTAAGGTTCTTCCACATTTTATGCCATCAATTTTTCCTATGAACATGTAACGACCATACACTATTTTGTTCAACATCAGCTCTGCAAACTGCCCTTGTCGAACTCCCTAATGTCGCACTGCGACCAACTACCCAGTGCCCAAGCTTCAATACCAACTGCAACCACTACCTATTGTATTACTGCTTCTTCTTCAATCAAAGCCGCTTTCTGCAGGTGGCTCTGATATTGACTCTCACATCCCTATCCTTGTGGTACTCTTCCAACCATGTATAGGCGGGTGTGGCACCACTATACTTTTCTTTTCACCAATACTCAAGTATATGGACTACGCCTTAATCAATTTTTTCATCAAGTGTTATAAATGCAGCAGAAATAAACTTCTTCAATTAACCATATGATCGATCATATATGCACAGTGGAAATCATAAACACATAAACATATGTGGGAGGGGCAACTCCCATATAATTGAGTCTGCCCAATATCAATATATATATTCTATAATTCAATGGTACAAAAATACTTTACAACCGTGTAACCGGCAACACCTCAGCCTGTAATCTTCTTTAATCCAAACGTGCCCACCAGCCAAACTATCGTGTTGACCGTGCACCTTGCACGAGTTAACCGAACTCCTGTTCAGCCCGTGACCAACTCTGCACATTTTTCCCACGTACACGTCGACCTACATACTGTATCATTTAGTACTCGAGTCGTATGCCCTGTCCTCACCCACCGTTCAATGTGAGCATTATTGTGCTGCTACTTGGCGTTGTTCCAACGAAAGGTCCATCGTCACAGCCTCATTCATCCACACCCCAACTGTCAAACAAACACTACCGCCCATGGGTCTGCACCTCGTGCAGCGATCCAACTTGTTGTCTACTCGTGGGTTTGCACTTCATGTAGTAGGACCCGACTCCGCCCAACCAGTCGACCCACGAGTCTACACGTGCCATGCGTCATGCAACCTAACTCCTGAACTGTTCCGTCGGTCTGTTCAACTCTTGGAAACCCCGAATTTTATTGCAACTAAACCTCGGCCCTTTCTCCTGCAATTTCGCGCATCTTCCCAGCTCTTCTCGACCCTTCGCTATGTTTTTCTCTTGTTCGATGCTTGTAGATAGAATTACTTGATGCCTTATTTACTCCCACACCTCTCAATATTTATATGGACGTGTGAAGGTTAAGTTCACCCAACTGACGCGTCCATTTATTCCACCAAGGGTTGGCTTGGGTTGTACATGTAAGTCGGCCTGTCCATAATAATCATGTTGGCCCTCTCCATAATAAATCCATGTCGCTTGTTGCTACCAATTATGGGTCAACCCACGTTGTCCAACACGCTCACATGACTTGGCCTGCACATGGGCGCCTCACCCTCCTCAGGTGTCCACTCACCTAGCACGTCCTTGAAAACGTGCCAACTCATCCACCATGCACGCTTTCTCCAATTCGTGCATTTGCTCGTCACATGACTCGCCCACCGGTCACCCATATTACAACTCGCCCACAAGTCGCCCCTCGTAATGGGTGGGTGCCTGCCCAACAGAGAACGCCTGCTATCTATGACCATGTCGTTGCACATAATCGAAGAACACCTGCAAGTCACCTCTAACCAAACGCTCCAACCCAAGTCACCTTTAAATGAATGTGGGCACCCATCACACATCTTAGGCTCGTCCGCATGCGTTTAACCGTGATCATCGATTTTTCAACTCTCTATGGAACTCGCCAACTTGAGGCCCTGACACCATGGGTACTATGTGCGCTAATCAATCTTCCTCTCAAGTGAAAATCATATCAAGAGTAGTAAAGAACAACATTCAATGGTCCTCTATATGGCATGTGTAGGGAGTGCCCATGTGTGCCAAATAGCACCACAAGTTCCTCAAGAGGTGTGACCAATACCTTGATATATCTAAACTTCCTTGGAAAAGTGAAAGTATCGAAAAAAACATAAAAAAGTAAAATCAAATATGTGATGCCACAAACTACTATGTTCACCAAATGCCATGCCACAAACTACTCTAATCACCAAACTTCCTTGGAAAAGTGAAAGTACCCAAAGAAAAATATACATAAGCATCATTTTACACCCACCAACCAAAGTAATAGATGGGATCACAGTATATAAAGCATGGAATAAATCATATATGCATAGTGGAAATCATAACACATAAACATATTTGGGAGGGGAAACTCCCATATAATTGAGTCTACCCAATATCAATATATATATTTCTATAATTCAATGGTACAAATATACTTTACAACAACGCAACTGACAACACCTTATCCTGCACACTTCTTTAATCCAAACATGCCCACCAACCACACTATCATGTTGACTGTGTGCCTTGCATGAGTTACCTGAACTCCTGTTCAGCCGTGACCAACTCTGAACGTTTTACCCGCGCTCGGGTTGACCTGCACACTGTATCATTCAGTGCCTGAGTCGTATGCCCTGTCATCGCCCACCGTTCAGCGCTGAGCATTATTGTGCTGCTACCCGACGTTGTTCCAAAGGAAGGTTCGTCGTAGCAGCCTCATTCAGTCATGCCCTGATTGTCAACCAAAGGCTTTAGCCCACGGGTCTGCACCTCGTGCAGCGATCTGACTTGCTGTCTGCCTGCAGGTCTACACTTTGTGTAGTAGGACCTGACTCTGCCCAACCATTCAACCCATGAGTTTGCACGTGCCCTGCATCGTGCAACTTGACTTCTGAGCTATTCCATTGATCCGTTCAGCTCTTGGAAGCCTCGAACTCCACTACGGCTAAACCTCGACCCTTGCTCCTGCAATTTCTCCTGTCTTCCAAACTCTTCTCGACCCTTTGCTCTGTTTTCCTCCTGTTTGATGCTTGTAGATAGAATGACTTGATGCCTTAACTCCTCCCACACCTCTCCATATTTATATGGACGTGTGAAGGTTAAGTTCACCCAACTGATGCTTCCCTTTATCCCACCAAGGGTTGGCTTGGGTTGTACATGTAAGTAGGCCTGCCCATAATAAACATGTTGGCCCTCTCAACAATAAATCCATGTCCCTTGTTGCTAGCAATTGTGGTTCATCCCACGCTGCCCAACACGATCACATGACACAACCCGCACATGGGCGCCTCCCCCGCCTCGGGTGTGCACTCACGCAGCGCGCCCTTGCCCAACACGCCGACTCGTCCACCATGCATGCTTTCTCTAACTCGTGCACCAGTTGCTCGTCGCATGACTCGCCCACCAGTCATCCATCTTACCACTCGCCCATCGGTTGCCCATCGTAATGGGTGGGCACCTGCCCAACACGGCGCACTCGTTGTCTATGCCCATGTCGTCGCACATAACTGAACAACACCTCCAAGTTACCTATAACCAAATGCTCCAACCCAAGTCGCCTTTAACCGAACATGAGCGCCCATCGCACATCTTAGGTGTGCTCACACGCCTTTAACCGCAATCGTCGATTTTTCAACTCTCTTGGGCACTCACCAACTCGAGGCCCTGAGACCATGGCTACTATGTGCGCTAATTAACCTTCTTCTCAAGTGAAAATTAGATCAAGAGTAACCAAGGACAACGTTCAATGGTCCTCTATATGGCATGTGTAGGAAGTGCCCATGTGTGCCAAATAGCAACACAAGTTCCTCGGGAGGTGTGACCAATACCTCGATATATCTAAACTTCTTTGGAAAAGTGAAAGTACCCAAAAAAAAATAAAAAAATCAAACTGAATATGTGATGCCACAAACTACTATGTTCACCAAATGCCATGCCACAAACTACTCTAATCACCAAACTTCCTTGGAAAAGAGAAAGTACACAAAAAAAACAAAAGTCAAAATGCAACCAAGAGAGATATGTGATGCCACAAACTACTTTGTTCACCAAATGTCATGCCACAAACAACTATCATCACCAAAAAAAATAAAAAAAATCAAAATGCAACCAAGAGGGATATGTGATGCCACAAACTACTTTGTTCACCAAATTCCATGCCACAAACTACTATGATCACCAAAATTTTACTAGAGTTTCCCTGTCTTAAAGGAGGGATAACACGACTCAAACTTGGACAAGCCATCTTGGGTAGAATCATTTTACACCCACCAACCAAAGTACTAGATGGGATCATAGTACATAAAGCATGGAATGCGTATAAGGCCCTTCTATCTCTCATCTCCGTGTACTTGGCTACAAAGATCATATGCATGTTCCAAAGCAGGGAAAAATGCTACACATTAAGTCCTTGAAATGCCTAGGATACAATGAAAATTCGAAAGCTAAACGCCTATTAATTGATGGATTCTAAAACCAAGAAAATATACATAAACATCATTTTACACCCACCAACCAAAGTACTAGATGGGATAACAATACATAAAGCATGGAATGGGTAGAATCATTTTACACCCACCAACAAAAGTACTAGATGGGATCACAGTACATAAAGCATGGAATGGGTATAAGGCCCTTCTATCTATCATCTCCGTGTACTTTGCTACAAAGTTCATATGCGTGTTCCAAAGGAGGGGAAAATTCAAGACATCAATTCCTTGCACATGCCTAGGATACAATGAAAAGTCGAAAGCTAAATGCCTATCAATTGATGGATTCTAAAACCAAGAAAATATACATAAGCAAAGAGGTTATATTTCATGAGAAAGGTGATTCCAATCCACTCGCTATAGACATCTTTTGTATGCATTTCTCCAATAAACATTTTTTACGACTAGTAGTGAAAGGGTATTCCCAAGTCGATGGCATCGACTTTGGTTATATTTTCTATCTTTATGCAAAATTTACTTCCATTAGATTATATTACTATTGTATATGGCTGCAGCATTTGATCTTGAGATAGAACAAATGGATATGAAGATAACCTTCCTCCCTACGTGGGGACCTTGAAAAATAATTCTACATGAAATAACCTGAAGGATTCGCAGTAAAGGGGAAGAAGGAGTTTGTTTGCAAGATGAAGAAGTCCCTTTATGGTATGAAGCAATCACCTAGCATGTGGTACCAAAATTTTTACACATACATCCTTGGTTTGGGATTCGTGAGAAGCAAGGTTGATCATTGTGTATATTCCAAGAAAAGTGTTTGTTTCATTTATGTAGTGTTATATTTCAATAAAATGTTGTTGGTTGGAAATGATATGGTTGCCATTAAGGAGGTGAAATTGTAGTTTTTCTCCAAATTTTACATTAAGGATCTCGGTGTTATTAACTTCATTCTGGGAATGGAGATAAAAAGAGATCGTGCAAATAGGAAACTCTGGGTCAATTAGAGAAAGTAAGTTTCAAATTTTTTTAATAATTTCAACATGTAGGAGTATCAACCTTCCTACCTCTAAGATATTTGCCCTGCCTCTCTGTCTCCTGCCTCCCTAGTCCCCTTATCCCTGCCTCTTCCCTATTCCCTGGTTCCCTTTCCCCTGCCTCTACACCCTGCCCCTCTGTCTTGAGTTATAGCCATGATCTCGATGTAGCCCAACAAACCCATTCCCTATTCTATTACCTCTATCTATTTCCTTCTTTCCCAACCCTTGATACCTTATCCCACCCAGCCCTTGATACCTTATCCTCTCACTTTAAGGTTGGATCATCTCCATCTCCAACTCAAAGGGGGCTTCCCTACTAGGATCACTATGGCTTAGTGAAAAGATCCCAAGATTCATCAATAGTTCTCTTAGTGAAACATTTTTTTGGAAGTATTTTGTTTTAAGGTTTTTGAAAAGAAATAAAAAGGTAATGGAGAGATATGAAAACTAGTGCCAATATCCTACTAGGGCTATGGAGTCAAGAGCAATCAAGTGGTAAGATGAGATAAAGAAGAAAATTCTCTTAGGTCAATTATCTAGTCCTCTTATAAGGCGAATCATGAAATCATGGCACTACTAAAAGGGATCCCTCCAAGGAGGAAGCCTTCAACCACAAGATGAACTGACATGAAATAGGAATAAAACCCTTACTAAGGAACAATAGAGTATGGCCTAGCAAAGATGATTAAAACTAACCCCAAATCAATAAAGGAGAATGAGAGTGTGTAAGAATGGCCTCTAGACATTCTCCCTCCAAACAAAAAGTTTCCCTTATGTTTCCCTTCAAATGGATCAACTTTAGTAGCTATACTATAGTCTTGAGTAACCACAATAATGCCTTTAATGATGTAGAAAAAGTAACCAAGAAAAAATATCTTCTAATTCAAAAAAATAAAAATTTAAAATAGAAATAACAAAGAAAGAATATATTTAAGTCAAAAAGATTCACCACATAAATAAGCATGTACCTTGAGGAGTATTCTCATAATCCAATCATGAATACAAATGGGGAAGATCTCCTATATTTATAGAGTGGGATTTAACTTCTTTTAAAATAAAATATCATTATTTGATTTAATAAATCCTAAAAAGTCAAATTAAGTAGTTTGGAAAAGAAAATTCTAACTAACTCCAAAATTAAGTAATCTAACACATCATCAAAATTAAAGTGGTCAAACCATACGTACAATAAAAAATGGACAAAACCATGAAAGAGAAATTTGATCCATTGAAAGAAACAAAAAATTGATCCAAGTTGCCCACCTCTAGCCTCGAAATGGTCCAAAGGTTTTTCAAATGGTCAATGTCATCCATGGAAGATGGCGTTCCAAGCCTCGAAGTGTGGTTCTATGGAATATGATGTTCCTAGCCTCAAAGTGTGATAAGGTGCATTCGCATGGCAACAAAACCCCAACATTCTCCCTCCATTTGTGCTAAGGATCTCAAGAAAAGTTGAAAATGTACCTTAAAGAGGAAAACCTCATTTTGACACCTCCACAAATTATGGAAATAGTGGTCCAAAACATTCGAGCAATGTCCCAAATGAAGATCCATGGTGTGTCAAAGCATTCCATGAAGCATGGAATGCCATAAATTAATTAAACCCTAAATTGTTTAACTACCATGTTGATGTCCAAACCAAAGGGGTTTGACCTTCCATTTTACATTATAAAGCTTCAAGTAAGGGGTTTCAAGTTCCATGTCATGTTGATGTCCAAATCAAAGG
>APFE030151087.1:8410-28410 GCA_000404065.3 Pinus taeda | reverse complement strand
GTTCAACTTTGGCCCTGCAAACTGCCCCTCTTGAGCTCCCTAATGTTGCACTGCGACCAACTACCCAGTGCCCAAGCTTCAATAACAACTACAACCATTGTCTATTGTATTCCTGCTTCTTCTTCAATCAAAGCCCCTTTCTACAAGTGGCTCTGATACCAACTGTCACAGTCTTATCCTTGTGGTACTCTTCGAACCACGTATAGGCGGGTGTGGCACCACTATACTTTTTATTTTCACCAATACTCAAGTACATAGACTACGCCTTAACCAATTTTTCTTCAAGTGTTATCAATGTAGCAAAAATAAGCTTCTTCAATTAACCAAATAATCGATCATATATGCATAGTGGAAATCATAAACACATAAACCTATGTGGGAGGGGCAACTCCCATATAATTGAGTCTGCCCAATATCAATATATATATTTATGTAATTCAATGGTACAAAAATAATTTACAACCATGCAGCCGACAACACCTCATCCTGCACACTTCTTTAATACAAACAAGCCCACCAACCTCACTATTGTGTTGATTGTGTCCCTTGCACGAGTTACCCAAACTCCCGTTCAGCTCGTGACCAACTCTACACGTTTTTCTTGTGCCTTGGTCGACCTGCACACTGTATCATTCAGTATCTGATTTGTAGCCCAGCTATCACCCATCGTTTGGCACTGAGCACTATTGCGTTGCTACTCGGTGTTTTTCCTACAGAAGGTCCCTCATAGCGGCCTCATTCACCTGCACCCCTATTGTCAACCAAACTTTACTGCCCACGGGTCTGCACCTCGTGCAACGATTTGACTTGCTGTCTGCCCCCGGTTCCACACTTCATGTAGTAGGACCCGTCTCTGCCTAATCGTTCAACCCATGAGTCTGCATGTGCCCTGCATCATGCAACCTGACTCCTGAACTGTTTTGTCGGTCTGTTCATCTCTTGGAAACCGAGAATTTCGTTGTGCCTAAACCTCGACTCTTGCTCCTACAATTTTGCCCATCTTCCCAGCTCTTCTCGGCCCTTCTCTCTATTTTCCTCTTGTTCGATGCTTGTAGATAGAATGACTTAATGCCTTAACTCCTCCCACGCCTCTCCGTATTTATATGGACGTGTGAAGGTTAAGTTCACCCAATCGATGCGTCCCTTTATTCCACCAAGGGTTGGCTTGGGTAATACATGTAAGTGAGCCTGCCCATAATAAACATGTTGGCCCTATTCATAATAAATCCATGTCGCTTGTTGCTACCAATCATGGCTCGGCCCACATTTCCCAACATGCTCACATGACTTGGCCCACACATGGGTGCCTCACTCGCCTTGGGTGTGCGCTTGACCGGCGTGCCCTTGCCCAACGCGCCCACTCACCCACCATGCATGCTTTCTCCAAATCGTGCATTGGTTGCTCGTCGCATGACTCGCCCATCGTAATGGGTGGGCACCTGCCCAATGCGGCGTGCCTGCTATCTATGCCCCTTTCGTTGCCCATAACCGAACAACACCTCCAAGTGACCTTTAACCAAATGCTCCAACTCAATTTGCCTTTAACTGAACATGGGAACTCGTCACACATCTTAGGTGCGCCCGCATGCCTCTAACTGCGATCATCAGTTTTTCAACTCTCTTAGGCACTCGCCAACTTGAGGCCCTAACACCATGGCCACTATGTGCACTAATCAACCTTCTTCTCAAGTAAAAATTAGATCAAGAGTAATGAAGGACAACGTTCAATGGTCCTCTATATGGCATGTGTAGGAACTACCCATGTGTTCCAAATAACACCACAAGTTCCTTGGGAGGTGTGACCAATAACTCGATATATCTAAAGTTCCTTGGAAAAGTGAAAGTACTCAAAAAATAAAAAATAAAAAAAATCAAATCAAATATGTGATGCCACAAACTACTATGTTCACCAAAGGCCATGCCACAAACTACTCTAATCACCAAACTTCCTTGGAAAAGTGAAAGTACCCAAAATAAAAATAAAAAATCAACATGCAACCAAGAGGGATATGTGATGCCACGAACTACTCTGTTCACAAAATGCCATGCCACAAACTACTATGATCACCAAAATTTTACTAGAGTTTCCATAGATGCCACAAACTACTATGATCACCAAAATTTTACTAGAGTTTCCCTAGCTTAAAGGAGGGGTAACACCTCCTAAAATCCCTACGAGTATCGATCTCAGCAAAGGAGCGCGTGTGACAGCAGGAACGTAACCTAGGAGAACAGAGAACAGCGATCAGCGCCGTCGCCTCGGCTTCGGCCATGAGGCCTGCACATTCTGGGCCCTGGCCGCAGCCATGGCCCATCCAGACCCATCCCAGGGGGACTCTGAGAAAGCTTTCTCAAATCTGGTAAAGTCCCTCCCCCCTTCCCGCCCCAAACCTGCAACTTCAAAATTCGTCAAGAAACTGGATATACTCCAAGAAGTCCAGCTGCCCCCATCTCTTCCTCGAATGGCAACATTATCTCTAGCAGAAAAAGGACTAATAGGACAGTTTACGGGCTTATGGCCCTCACCAAGAACAGTTCAAAGATGGGTGGAGAGGAATTGGTCCGACAAAATCCAAGGAAAGATCTCAATCCGTTTCTGTGGCAAAGGTTACTACACCTTTCATTTCGAATCCAAAGCAGATAAGGATCTTATTTTCAGGAATGGCCCCTATTTCATGGATTCCCATGGGCTTTATTTAAATAAGTGGACTCCTGACTTCGACCCAGAACTGGACATTCCCAACGCAGTTCCAGTATGGGTCCGTCTTCCTCATCTACCCTTGCACTGTTGGGGAGATGAATCGGTCAAAGCTATCGGGAACGCGGTTGGGAAATACATCGACAGAAGTGAACCCAAGGACAACATGCAAGCCTGTGCAAGGATCTGTGTGGAAGTGGACCTTGGAAAAGGACTGTCGGAAGCCATCAAGCTCAAGGTGGATGATTGGAGCTACATACAGCAGCTGGACTACGAGCAGATACCCTTCAAATGCAAGGTATGTCTTGAATATGGGCACTTTGCCAATAGATGCACTAAAGTAACTAATTTGGAAACTGAAGATCAAGGAGGACAATGGGAAACTGTCAAAAAAAAGAAAGCAGCCCCCCCATCTAAACCTGAATCATTCTCTGAACTGCCTGGTTCCTCCTCCCAGCGCCCTATTTCTCCCCCCCCTAAACCTCCAGGCCCATCCCATGATCCGCCCTTCCCCTCATCCTCCAACCCTTTCTTAATCCTTGCCTCTGAAGATCCTCAATCCGATCAGCCCTCCCTTGAATTGCCTGATCCCCCCTTGATCTCTTCGACCCTCTCCCAGCCTTCCTCAGAGCCTCCTCCTCTTAGAACTACCAGAAGCTCCTCAAAATAAATCGGCACTTCAAGTGACCTTCATAAGAAGCCTGGCCCAGGAAGGAAGTCAGCTAAGCAACATCGAGAAGAAAGCACTCAAAAGGACATTGCCCTTGGATTCCAAACCCCTATGGAATCATTCATGACAGGACATCAGGAAAAGGAAATAGAAGGGAAAGATTTCAAGAGGCAAGCACCTCCCCGCTCGAATGCCCCATGATGAAGCTCCTAACCTGGAACAGCAGGGGCATGGGGCACCCCTCCAAAACAACTGCCTTAAGAGACCTTCTTTAAAATGAAAGACCCAAAATCCTGTTAATTCAAGAAACCAAACAAAACCAAAATGAAACACAGAAGATCTTAAACGCCCAAAGGAACTTCTCAGGCGCCATTAGCAGCTCCAGAGGAGCATCTGGAGGAATTGTAGCCATGTGGAACAGCCAATACTGGGATTGTAAGTCAACCATATACAACCAAAATTGGTTAAGGACCAATCTGAGCAGCAAAGAGGAGAACTGTGACCTCATCATATACAATGTCTACATCCCCAACCATTACAGAGAAAAGGAGCAGTGCTGGAAGGAGTTGAAAGAAAACATAGATAATGAGCAAACTTCAAACATCATATTAGCTGGAGATTTCAATTTAATCCTCCACGCGAACGAGAAAAGAGGAGGCAATTTCATGCATGATCCCTTCAGAAGTCAGCTGGAGGGAATAATGCTAGAGCATGAAATGGTTGACATCATCCCAAAAAACCGAAAATACACATGGAACAATCGAAGGATGGGGCCAGGCAATATTATGGAACGATTGGATAGAATTTTGATCAACATCACCCTCCTCTCTTCCTTTGCAGCGTGCCACACCAAAATTCTTAGCTCCACAGCTTCTGATCACTTCCCCATTCTCCTCACGATAGAATCCCACCTCCATTTGGGCCCAATTCCATTCAGATATAATCCGCTATGGAGAAACAACGCATATGCTGAAGCAATCATAGAGGCCACCTGGAAGCAACACGTAGAAGGCTCCCCCAGCCATATATGGGAAACAAAAATCAGGAGTGTAAGAAAAGCGCTCAAAGAATGGGCAAAAATCAGCTATCAAGAACCAGAAAGCATAAAAAAATAAAATAAAGCAAGACTTGGAGAAAGTTCATAAACAAATAGAAGACCAAGGACTCACTCTTCAACTAAAAAACAAGGAATGGGAAATACAGGGACAACTCATGCACATCAATAGAGAAGAAGAGATAAAGTGGAGGATTAAATCGAGACAGCTATGGTTGAAAGAAGGAGATAAAAATACAGCATACTTCCACAAGCAAGCTACAGCCAGGAAAACAAGGAACAACGTTAGTGCTATTAATGATAGCGAAGGAAATCATCACAATAACCAAGAAGACATCAAGAGGGCAGCCTCTCTTCATTTTAGGAGTCTTCTTACTGAAGTTCAAGAAGAAGTTGATTACTCTGAGCTGCTGCAATACCTCCCCAAAGGCACAACTCAAGGAATGAATGAAATTCTAAATCGAGAAATAGAGGAGGAAGAGATCAGGAAAGCAATCTGGGCCCTGTAGCCGGACAAGTCACCGAGACCAGATGGTTTTCCAATCAACTTTTACAGGGATCATTGGCAGCTGATAGAAAAAGATCTTGCAAAAATGTTGAGAGGAATACAAAGGAAAGGGAAAATGGGAGGCTTCACAAATTCAACCTTCCTTGCTCTCATTCCCAAGGAAAATCGGCCCACCTCTTTCTCCAGGTTCTGGCCAATATCCTTGTGCAATTCTTCATACAAGATTTTCACGAAAATCATAGCTATGAGACTCCAGCCCCTCCTTCCATCCTTGATCTCTGAAAATCAAGGTGGCTTTCTTTCCAACAGGCAAATCCATGACACTATTACTTTGGTCCAAGAAGCCATTCACTCCAGCACCTCAAGACAAGAGAAAGGATTTGTTCTCAAACTCGACTTAGCCAATGCCTTTGATCGAGTAAGGCACTCCTTCTTGTTTGCTGTCCTAAAAAAAATGGGTTTCAATTCTTCTTTTATCAACACCATCGCTGCTTGCATATCAGGACCATGGATATCACCCCTGATTAACGATCGCCCCTGTGAAGCCTTCCAATCCTCTAGAGGACTAAGGCAAGGCTGCCCTCTTTCACCTTACCTATTCATTCTTATGGCTAAATCCTTTAGCAGTGCTCTGGATCACAATAGAAGAGTCGGCCTCATCACAGGCATCCAATTTGGGAATGGAGTCAAGAATATTAACCACTCCCAATTTGCTGATGACACTCTCTTGATTGGAGGGGCCTCTGCAACCATAGCAAGGCGCTTCAAAACCCTCCTCGACCAATTCATGGACTACTCAGGGGGAGCGGTCAATTTCCACAAAAGTTGCATCTATGGCTGGAACATTTCTAATCAAACAGCCCATAGCATCGCCAACATCTTTGGAGTCACTTACAAAGCAAAATGGGATCACTTTTCCTACCTTGGGATGCCGGTCAGTCTGGGACCATTAAAAGCAGCGACATGGAATGAAATAATAGACAAAGTCAAGAGGAAAGTCCAACAATGGGGAACTCATTGGCTCAACCCGACAGGTAGACTAATTCTGCTCAAATCAGGTATAACCTCCCTTCCCCTATATAGATTTACTCTTTATCAAGCCCCGGCTATTTTTCATCATAAACTGGAAGTCGCCCTCCGAAATTTCCTGTGGCAAGGAGGGAAAAAAGAAAAGAATAGATTTAACTTGGTCAGCTGGAAAAGTGTTATCCAATCTCAGGATAGAGGAGGCCTGGGAATAAGAGCTCCTAAAATTCTCAATCTAGCTTTTGGGATCAAAATGGCCTAGAGGCTAATCAATGAACCAAAAGCTTGGTGGAAGCAAGTCATAGAAAGCAAATATCTCAATGGCACAAGACAAAGGCTTCTAGAAGATGGCATTCCCAATAGGGATTCCTCCAAAATCTGGCACCTCTGCAAGAAAGCAATCCCTTTCCTCAGGCAAAACACTTCAAAGATCCCTGGAGGAGGGGACATCATTAACTTTGCCACTGATAAGATAATGGGACTCCAACCTCTAAACACTATTGAAGAAACCCTCCCGATCATCCATCATCTCAATAGTAAAGGCATTCAGAGACTTGGACAAATCCCGAAATGGGATCCGGATACATATGCCTGGACAGATTGGGATTTCCCAGGAATACCTTCAGCCTTGGAAGCGAGTCTCAATGCTCTCAAAGCAAATCTTCATAATAGAGCCCCAATAAAAAAAGGAGTAGCAGATGGACTTCGATGGGATCCCACGAGATCAAATTACACCATCAAGTCAGGACACCATTATATCTGCAACAACACATATCAGATCCCCATCTGGAATCATTGGTGAATAATCTGGAAATCAGAGGCCATCCCAAAAATTAAATTCTTCATGTGGCTGTTACTAAAAGGCAAAGTTCTCACAGCAGAAAATTTAAGCAAGAGAGGGATTAACGGTCCATCCAGATGCCCCAACTGCTGCTCAGCAGAGGAGACAATACAACATTTATTCATAGACTGCCCCTTCGCCAAAAGATGCTGGATCAAAATGTCATCCATGGGCAATATAAACTGGCATCCCCAACACAACATTGCTGAGACTCTGTATGAATGGAAAAAGAATTGTCCATGGAAAGACAAAAGGAGCAGGATTGTGAAAAGAATTTGGGACACCATTCCTCACTCCTTACTATGGAGAATTTGGCTATCAAGGAACAAAAATATTTTCCAAAACAAAGAGAGCAATGTCCGAACAACATGCAGCAAAGCCCACATCTTGGCTCAAGAGGCAATAGCAGCCAAGCACAAGGGAAAAATTCATGCAAAGGATTACACAGTGGAGGAAAGAATTGTCATCAGTCACATCCTGGAACGGCCAGGTCAACGCCAGGAGATTCAAAAAACTGCCAGACAGCAGCAAACTCAAACCAAGGATTGGGAAATAAGACTATCAACTCAAGATTACAAGGGGTGGATACAGAGCAGCAATTGTACAACATTATACTTCGACGAGGCCTCAAAATCGAACCCAGGCCAAGCAGGAGCGGGAGGAGTAATATTGAATGAGGCAGGGGACAATATTTGCAATTATGAATGGAGCCTGGGAGAAAAAACAAATAACAATGCAGAGGCATTAGCCTTATACCAAGGATTACTTCAACTAAAAAACCTGGGTATTAAAAGAGCTTTAGTTTTTGGGGACTCGACAATTATAATTCGCCACATGATCTATAATCAACGATCCCCCAACAGTAACCTTCAGCAGCACATAGAGCGTATCAAGCTCCTCCTCAAAAATTTTGATGACATCAAGTTTTATCACGTTCTCCACACTCTAAATAAGAAGGCAGACAAGCAAGCGAACAATGCTGTAGGAAGGATGGCAGGAGCGTTAAGGTGCAACGAAATAGACAGTTTCCACCCACTGCCATGAAGAATAATCATCATTGCACAGTCCAGCAATGCTTGGTCAAACAAGCGTGTGATGGACAAGGACTATCCAGAAGCAGGACATTCCTCAGTAATCACAGCACGCAAAATCAGGCTCAACCGACCCATGACAGAAGCAATCACTGGACTACAAACATCAGCGATCACTTCAACGCCGGCATCAACAAAAAAGGTTCAGCAAAGGAGGATTGTCTGAAGGATTTGGATCAGACCACCATCCCTCTCGAGATTCTGGATCTTTCTTAGAAACCCGATCACCGCTCGCTTCATTCTATAAATGTGACTCTCAGCTCCCAAAGCATCACTCATCAGCCCACTCTCGGCGATCAAGAATTAGTGCAGAAGCCTCAATTTGCAGCAAGCGAGCCTCCTCAGACTTATTGGCAGGGCACCTCTCTGGTATCGTCTTTTCATTTTCTGTTTAGTTTCACTCTAATCAGTGCTCTTGTGATATACAGGATCGCCAAAGCCAGAGCTAGTAAGGTAGCTTCCCCTACAGCTCTCCTCTCTGCTCTCTCAGCTCCACACCCCCTTCAATTCAGCCACGCATCTCCTCTTTTCTCTGTCTTGAAATCCTTCTGTTTCGCCTTCTCTCCTAGCATCCGGCACTTGGGTATCCTCTCCTCAGCTACGCGCTGTGCGATCCCCTTAAATACTCTCTTCTCAAGCAGAACGGTCAAAATAATCGCGGGCCTTATCCACTCTCCAGCCAATATTAACAGACCTCGTATTCTTGACAGCCCAACTTTTTACGCCCTTAAATTTCCCTCTTTTCCCGCCTCTGCCTTCAACAACTACACCTACTGCACCCTCTCTCCAATAATGGCGCGCAGCGAAGACTGCCTGCATTGTGCAGATTTGCAGGCAGAGCTGGAGGAAATAAGAACCCAGTAGACTATCCTCGATGACAAGCAAAAACTCTTGGATGCAAGACTGGAAGAGCACGACAGACGCTTGGATGAGCAGAACCGAAGGATTTTTGAACAAGACCGCATCATGACTGAGAAATATAAGGCGGAAATTCAGCTGTTTATGCACAAAGCAGCATCCCTTCAAGAGCAGTTTAGACAGCTTACAAATCGTTGTGCCCATGCTGAGGAATCAATATCCATACTCAAGTACATGATGGACAAGAAAAACATCATTGCCACCAGCTCTTCCAGCGTTAAGCAAGAAGCAAAAGATGATCAGCCGGAGGAATCTACGGCAAGGCACATTCAACATATCATGATAGATTAAATGAACTGTAAATGCATTTTTTTGTTATTTTCCTTCATCAGAATCTATAGTAGCACTGTATTAGATAGTAGTAAAAACAGCAAAGCAAGGATCAAGGAGGTAGTCTCTTTTTGTAAACCCCTTGATCAAATTCAAATATCGCATATTATGTACCAGAGGAGACTGAACCCCTGGAAATTTTCAGAATATAATACATAGCAACCGAATTTAAAAAAAAAAAAAAAAAAGGAGGGGTAACACGACTCAAACTTGGACAAGGCATCTTGCGTAGAGTCATTTTACACCCACCAACCAAAGTAATAGATGGGATCATAGTACATAAAGCATGGAATGCGTATAAGGCCCTTCTATCTTTCATCTCCATGTACTTGCATACAAAGTTCATATGCGTGTTCCAAGCAGGGGGAAATGATAGAACTTCAGTCCTTGTAAAGCCTAGGATAAAATTAAAAGTAGAAAGCTAAACGCTTATCAATTGATGGATTCTAAAACCAAGAAAATATACATAAGCATCATTTTACACCCACCAACCAAAGTACTAGATGGGATCACAGTACATAAAGCATGGAATGGGTATAAGGGCCTTCTATCTCATCTCTGTGTATTTGGCTACAAAGTTCATATGCGTGTTACAAAGCAAGGGGAAATGCTAGACATTAAGTCCTTGCAATGCCTAGGATACAATGAAAAGTCAAAAGCTAAATGCCTAACAATTGATGGATTCTAATACCAAGAAAATATACATAAGCATCATTTTACACCTACCAGCCAAAGTACTAGATGGGATCACAATACATAAAGCATGGAATGCGTGTAAGGCCCTTCTATCTCTCATCTCTGTGTACTTGGCTACAAATTTCATATGCGTGTTCTAAAGGAGGGGAAATGCTAGATATTAAGTCCTTGCACATGCCTAGGACACAATGAAAATTGGAAAGCTAAATGCCTATCAATTGATGGATTCTAAAACCAAGAAAATATACATAAGCAGAGACATTATATGTCATGATAAAAGTGAGTCCAATCCCCCTGCCACAGACATCTTTTGTTGGCATTGATCCAATAAAATTTTTTTACGACTGGTAATGAATGGGTATTCCCAAGTTGAGGGCATCGACTTTGGCTATATTTTCTATCTTGATGCAAAACTTACTTCTATTAGATTAGATTACTATCGTCTCTGGCTACAACATTTGATCTTGAGATAGAACAAATGGATATGAAGATAACCTTCCTTCCTACATGGGGACCTTGAAAAATAAATCTACATGAAACAACCTGAAGGATTCATAGTAAAGGGGAAGAAGGAGTTTGTTTGAAAGATGAAGAATTCCCTTTATGGTCTGAAGCAATCACCTAGGATTTGGTACCAAAATTTTTACACATGCATCCTTGGTTTGGGATTTGTGGGAAGCAAGGTTGATCATTGTGTATATTCCAAGAAAGGTGTTCATTTCATTTATGTAGTGTTATATGTCAACGACATGTTGTTGGTTGGAAATGACATGGTTTCCATTAAGGAGGTGAAATTTCAATTGTCCTCCAACTTTTACATTAAGGATCTCGGTGTTGTTAACTTCATTCTAGGAATGGAGATAAAAAGAGATCGCGCAAATAGGAAACTCTGGGTCAATTAGAGAAAGTATGTTTCAAAAATGTTTAAGCATTTCAACGTGCAGGAGTGTCAACCTTCCTGCCTGTAAGCTATCTTCCCCGCCTCTCTGTCTCCTACCTCCCTGGTCCCCTTCCCCCTGCCTCTGCCCTATTCCCTGGCTCCCTTTGCCTTGCCTTAACGCCCTGCCCCTCTATCTTGAGTTATGGCCATGATTTTGGCGTATCCCAACAAACCCATTCCGTATTCTATTACCTCTATGTATTTCCTACTTGCCTAACCCTTGATACCTTATCCCACCCAGCCCTTGATACCTTATCCTCTCACTTTAAGTTCGGCTCATCTCCATCTCCATCTCCAACTCAAAGGGGGCTTCCCTACTAGGATCACTATGGCTTAGTGAAAATATCCCAATATTCATCAATAGTTCTCTTAGTGAAAATTTTTTTTGGAAGTATTTTGTTTTAAGGTTTTTGAAAAGAAATAAAAAGGTAATGGAGAGCTATGAAAACTAGTGCCAATATCCTAATAGGGTTATGGAGTCAAGAGGAATCAAGTGGTAAGATGAGATAAAGAAGAAAATTCTCTTGGGCCAATTTTCTGGTCTTCTTAAAGGTCAGTGATCTAGTGCTTGTGGATCAAGGGAAAAGGTTAAAATTTAGGAGCTAAATTAACCACTTGATTAGTTAAGGAGAATCATGAAATCATGGCACCACTAAAAGGGATCCCTCCAAGAAGAAATCCTTCAACCACAAGATCAACTAAAGGTCAATGATCTAGTGCTTGTGGATCGAGGCAAAATTTTAAATCCTAGGAGATAAATTAACCTCTCGATTAGTTAAGGAGAAGGATAACCAAGAGAAAGAGAAAGAGAAGGATAACCAAGAAAATCATAGTATATGATAAACTTTAATACCATAGACATGACCTTGCTGCTTGCAGGTGTCCATAGCCTTGGTAGGGATATCTTTTAACCTAGTGAAATGTCTGTGTCCCACTTACTAGATATGGATTCAGAGTTAGATTATTTGACTTTTAGATGAAGGCGACTGTCCTGGCTTGGTAACCAGCTGATGGTAGTGCCACTCCCAAAAAGTAACATGCATGAACAGATCGGCTCATGATGAGACCTCTTGTCTTCCAACTTTTTGGCTAAAAGCCATTACTCTAGCGTGGTGACCAATAGAAGTAATGCCATGCATGTTAAGTGTTATGATCATGGTAGGTCGGCTCGTCACAAGAACTCCTATCCTTCCCTAAATCGTTTATAAACTCTGATTATGATTAACCTTTAAAGGTTACTAAATAAGTGGGGAGACAGATCTACTCCTTAAGAGTAGAGGATGGCATGAAAAGTTTTTAATGACTAATCATTACTAGCTAGGTCCTCTACCCTAAAGACTTATTAAAAATATCCCAGATAATGACTAAAAGACACTTTGAGTTAATAATGCTAGTGTTCTCATGAACAACTTATTATGATCTTTTACAACAGTGGTCGACCATAGGGGGCTCTCCAATAGTACATTCTAAGGGAAACTGAAAATATATATCTCAGATGACAACTCATTAGATTAATCATGGTTAATTTTGAAAGATCATGAGGTATTAGAGTGAATCGTATTCAACAAGATTTGTCATAGATGTGTGTCAACAACTAATGTGGATCAAAAGAAGTTTTAGTGGCTATACTTTGAAAATCAAAACCCTAATAGCGTTATTATAACAACTTTATTCATTTATTCTCCTACCCTAATCTACCCTAAAAAGTAGAAGACCCCTTTTTAAGTATAAGAGTACTTCCAATGCATCCATGCGCGCAGTAGAAGGACAATTATACTCATTCAAATTAGAAAATTATATATGAGAAAATACCAGAACATGAGGTACCAACTGCACTAATTGATGTGATGCTACAAATTGTCAAATGATAAAGGAGGAGTGGATACTGATAGTCATTTGGAACCAAGATTCTATGGGATCCATATACTCTTGGTTACTTGATTCATGGGAAACATCGATTGCATTGAGAAAATCCTCCACATTTCCTTGTCTATCCTCTAAAGTGCAGGCCGGATCAGATAGATGTTATTCTTCTAATGGCTTCTCCTCATCATGCATGATCCATAACTTCTCAGTATCCTCAGGAAGATCTTCCAGATCCTCATGAATCTTCTCTTCCAGAGGAATATACCTTTCTCTGATTGATGCCAAAATGTGATCTTTCCGTGAAGTAGAGACCCCCACTTCTGCTAGAATTTGAGATAATTCTTGGAATAGTATCACACTTCTTGACATTTCTTGCTAGCTGGAAAATCTGTTTAGCACCAAACTTGAAATCTTCGAGCAACCAAACTTTAGACTGACCCAAACAAAAGTGGATGCATGGCTCTTCACTCACGTCTTACCGTCATCTCCACCCTTTAGTTTCCCTGCGATGGTAATAGAGGAAAAAAAATAAATCAACAAATCTCAATTGCAGTAAATAAAACAAACACACTTGCAGTAAAGAAAATTACTCATTTGCAGTAAAGAAAATCACTCATTTGCAGAAAAGAAAACCTGGCTTTTGAGCATTCTAGCAATACCGTCTAGTATGCTTCAACACGCAAGGGGAATCTCATTAATCTAAAAATTCAATTGCGAAAAGAAAGCATAACAAATCATGAGGCCTTATCCTACAACGCCTCCCCGGAAACAACACCAAAATGTTGGGAGGTATAAATGTTGGATTTACACCCACATTTAAATTGTCTCATCTTGTGGGTGAGTTTGCAAAGATTTCTTCATATCGTCCCAAGTATAGATGCCATCAGCATCACCATCGACAATCTGATCTAATTTTCGCCTCCACCAAATCTTAGCATCCTTAGTGAGGAATTGAGTAGCTACTTTTACCTTGGCCTCCTCATCAGGTATCCCCAAGTGCTCTAAGTATTGCTCCATATCCCATAAGAAATTTCCAAGTGCCTTTTCACTCCTCATCCCATCATAAGAATTAGGTTCCTTGACTTTCACATGAGCAGTCCCTCCAACTGGTCCCTGCCCAACTGCCTTTCTCAAGACAACAATCTCATTTTGAGCTTCCTCAAGACTTTTCTACAACTTCAAGATTTCATCCAAACCTTGATCCTTCACAGGTCCAATGGTCTTGATTTCCTTCTCTATTTTTCCATACTACCACTCAGTGTACTCATATCGTACCTTGAGATTTTCAAAAGCTTCTTCCAACTTCGTGAACTCATCTCTAAGTTCAACATTTTTAGCCTCCAATGAAGCCATCTTTGAAGCACACTCCTCCATACAGTCGAATACTTTATCCAAGAAAACTATCTTGGTATTCATGCTAGACTCACCTATAACCTAAGGTTCTTCCACATTTTCTACCATAAGTTTTTCCTATGAACACGTAACAACCATACACTGTCTTTAACTTCAACCCTGCAAACTGCGCCTGTTAAACTCCCTAATATCGCAATTCAACCAACTACCCAGTGTGCAAACTTCAATACCAACTGCAACCACTACTTGTTGTATTCCTGCTTCTTCTTCAATCAAAGCCCCTTTCTACAAGTGGCTCTGATACCATCTATCACAACCCTATCCTTGTGGTACTCTTCCAACCATGTATAGGTGGGTACGGAACCACTATACTTTTTATTTTTACCACTACTCAAGTATATGGACTACGCCTTAACCATTTTTTTCTTCAAGTGTTATCAATGCAGTAGAAATGAACTTCTTCAATTAACCATATAATTGATCATATATGCACAGTGGAAATCACAAACACATAAACATATGTGGGAGGGGCAACTCCCATATAATTGAGTTTGCCCAATATCAAAATATATATTTACGTAATTCAATGGTACAAAAATACTTTACAACTGTGTAGCCGACAACACCTCAGTCTGCAATCTTCTTTAATCCAAAGTTCTCACCAACCACACTATCGTGTTGACCGTGCACCTTGCACGAGTTACCGAAACTACTGTTCAGCCCATGACCAACTCTGCACATTTTTCCCACGCCCGGGTTGAGTTTCACATTGTATCGTTCAATACCCGAGTCGTATGCCAGTTCATCACCCAACGTTCAAGGTTGAGCGCTATTGCACTCCTGCCTGGCATATTTACAACGGAAGGTCCATCGTAGTGGTCTCGTTCAACCGCGCCCCGACTATCAACCAAACGCTACCGCCCACGGGTCTGCACCTCGTGCAGCGATCTGACTTGTTGTCTGCCTGTGGGTTTGCACTTCATGCAGTAGGACCCGATTCCACCCAATCGTTCAACCCATGAGTCTGCACATGCCCTGCATCGTGCAACCTGACTCCTGAACTATTCTGTTGGTCCGTTCAGCTCTTGGAAACCCCGAAATTCACTGCGTTTAAACCTCGAACCTTTCTCCTGCAATTTTGTCGGTCTTCCCAGCTCTGCTCGGCCCTTCGCTCTGTTTTCCTCTTGTTTGATGCTTGTAGATAGAATGTCTTGATGCCTTAACTCCTCCCACACCTCTCCATATTTATATAGACATGTGAAGGTTAAATTCACCTTACCGACGAGTTCCTTTATTCCACCAAGGGTTGGCTTGGGGTGTACATGTAAGAGGGCTTTCCCATAATAAACATGTCGAACCTCTCCATCATAAATCCATGTACCTTGTTGCTATCAATCATGGGTCAGCCCATGCTGCCCAACACGCTCACATGACTTGGCCCGCACATGGGTGTCTCACCCACCTTAGCTGTGCGCTCTCCTGGCACACCCTTTCCCAATGCACCCACTATCCTATCGTGCATGATTTCTCCAACTCATGCACTGGTTGCTCGTCGCATGAATCCCCCATCGGTCGCCCATCTTATGACTTGCCCACCGGTTTCCTGTCGTAATGGATGGGCACCTGCCCAACACGGCGTGCCCGTTATCTATGCTCCTGTCATCGCACATAACCAAACAACACCTCCATGTCACCTTTAACCAAACGCTCCAACCCAAGTCACCTTTAACTGAACACCAATGCTTGTCGCACATTTGAGGCCTGCTCGCACGCCTTTAACTATGATTTCCAGTTTTTAAACTCTCTCGGTCGCTCGCCAAATCGAGGCTCCGACACCATGGCTACTATGTGCGCTAATCAACCTTATTCTCAAGTGGAAATCAAATCAAGAGTAACCAAGGACAATGTTCAATGGTCCTCTATATGGCATGTGTAGGAAGTGCTTATGTGTGTCAAATAACACAACAAGTTCCTTGGGAGGTGTGACGAATAACTTGATATGTCTAAAATTCCTTAGAAAAGTGAAAGTACCCAAAAAAAAAAAATCAAAACCCAACCAATAGGGATATGTGATGCCACAAACTACTTTGTTCACCAAATGCCACGCCAAAAAATACTATGATCACCAAAATTTTACTAGTGTTTCTCTAGCTTAAAGGAGGGGTAACATGACACAAACTTGGACAAGCCATCTTGGGTATAATCATTTTACACCCACCAACCCAAGTACTAGATGGGATGACAGTACATAAAGCATGGAATGTGTATAAGCCCTTCTATCTCTCATCTTCGTGTACTTGGATACAAAGTTCATATACGTGTTCCAAGCAGGGGAAAATGATAGACATTAAGTCCTTGCAATGCCTAGGATACAATGAAAATTTGAAAGCTAAACACCTAACAATTGATGAATTCTAAAACCAAGAAAATATACATAAGCATCATTTTACACCCACCAACCAAAGTACTAGATGGGATCACAGTACATGAAGCATGGAATGGGTAGAATCATTTTACACGCACCAACCAAAGTACTAGATGGGATCACAATACAATAAGGATGGAATGGGTATAAGGGCCTTCTATCTCTCATCTCCGTATACTTGGCTACAAAGTTCATATGTGTGTTACAAATCAGGGGAAAATGCTAGACATTAATTCCTTGAACATGCCTATGATACAATGAAAAGTCGAAAGCTAGACGCCTATCAATTGATTGATTCTAAAACCAAGAAAATATACATAAGAATAGATGTTATATTTCATGAGATAGGTGAGTCCAATCCACCCGCTACAGACATATTTTATAGGCATTGATCCAATAAACATTTTTTACGACTAGTAGTGAAATGGTATTCCCAAGTCAAGGGCATTGACTTTTGTTATGTTTTCTATCCTGATGCAAAACTTACTTCCACTAGATTAGATTACTATATTCTCTGGTTGTAGCATTTGATCTTGAGATAGAACAAATGGATATGAAGATAACCTTGCTTTCTACATGGGACCTTGAAAAATAAATCTACAAGAAACAACCTGAAGGATTTGCAGTAAAGGGGAAGAAGGAGATGGTTTTTAAGATGAAGAAGTCCCTTTATGGTCTAAAGCAATCACCTAGGATGTGGTACCAAAAATTGTAAACATACATCCTTGGTTTGGGATTCGTGAGAAGCAAGGTTGATCATTGTGTATATTCCAAGAAAGGTGTTCATTTCATTTATGTAGTCTTAAATGTCAACGACATGTTGTTGGTTGGAAATGACATGGTTGCCATTAAAGAGGTGAAATTGCAGTTGTCCTCCAACTTTTCCATTAAGGATCTCAGTGTTGTTAACTTCATTATGGGAATGAAGAGAAAAAGAGATTGCGCAAATAGGAAACTCTAGGTCAATTAGAGAAAGTACGTTTCAAAAATGTTTAAGAATTTCAACATTCAAGACTGTCAACCTTCTTGCCTCTAAGCTATCTGCCTTGTCTCTCTGTCTCCTGCCTCCCTGGTCCCCTTCCCCCTACCTTTGCCCTGTTCCCTAGTTCCCTTTCCCCTACCTCTATGTTGTTCCCCTCTGTCTTGAGTTATGGCCATGATCTCGGCGTAGCCCAACAAACCCATTCCCTATTCTATTACCTCTATGTATTTCCTGCTTGCCCAACCCTTGATACCTTATCCCACCTAGCCCTTGATACCTTATCCTCTCACTTTAAGGTCGACTCATCTCCATCTCCAACTCAAAGGGGGCTTCCCTACTAGGATCACTATGGATTAGTGAAAAGATCCCAAGATTCGTCAATAGTTCTCTTAGTGAAACATTTTTTTGGAAGCATTTTATTTTAAGATTTTTGAAAAGAAATAAAAAGTTAATGGAGAGATATGAAAACTAGTACCAATATCCTACTAGGGCTATGGATTCAAGAGGAATCAAGTGGTAAGATGAGATAAAGAAGAAAATCCTCTTAGGTCAATATCTGGTCCTCTTAAAGGTCAGTGATCTGGTGCTTGTGGATCGAGGCAAAAGGTTAAAGCCTAGGAGCTAAATTAACCACTCGATTAGTTAAGGAGAATCATGAAATCATGGCACCACTAAAAGGGATCCCTCCAAGGATAAATCCTTCAACCACAAGATCAACTAAAGGTCAGTGATCTGGTGCTTGTGGATTAGGGAAAAAGGTTAAAACCTAGGATCTAAATTAACCACTCAATTAGTTAAGGAGAATCATGAAATCATGGCACCACTAAAAGGGATCCCTCCAAGGATAAGGTCTTCAACCACAAGATCAACTATCGCATGAAATACAATTAAAACCCTTACTAAGGAACAATAGAGTATGGCCTAGCAAAGAGGATTAAAACTAACCCCAAATCAATAAAGGAGAATGAGAGTGTGTAAGAATGACCTCTAGACATTCTCCCTCCAAAGGAAAAGTTTCCCTTTTATTTCACTTCAAATGGATCAACTTTAGTAACTTTGTTGTTGTCTTGAGTAATCACAATAATGCCTTTAATGATGTAGAAAAAGTAACCAAGAAAAAATATCTTCTAATTCAAGAAAATAGAAATAATGAAGAAAGAATATATTTCAGTGAAACAAATTCACCACATAAATAAGCTCGTACCTTGAGGAGTATTCTCATAATCCAACCATGAATACAAATGGGTAAGATCTCCTATATTTATAGAGTGATATTTAACTTATTTTAAAATAAAGTATCTTTATTTGATTTAATTCCTTAGATCTGGCCTAAGAAAGCAAATTCTAACTAACTCCTAAAGAGTTAAATTAAGTAGTCGAGAAAATAAAATTATAACTAACTCCTAAATTAAGTAATCTAACACACCATCAAAATTAAAGTGATCAAACCACACGTACAATAAAAAAAATGGAGTAAAATCCTGAAAGGCAGATTCGATCCATTGAAAGAAACACAAAATTGATCCAAGTTTCCCACCTCTAGCCTCGAGATGGTCCAAAGGTTGTTCAAATGGTCAACTTCATCCATGGAAGATGGTGGCCCAAGCCTCAAAGCGTGGTTCCATGAAAGATGATGTTCCCAGCCTCAAAGTGTGATAAGGTGCATTCGCATGTCAAAAAGACTCCAACATTCTCCCTCCATTTGTGCTAAGGATCTCAAGAAAAGTTGAAAATGTACATTAAAGAGAACAACCTCATTTGGAGACCTCCATAAATTATGGAAATAATGGTCCAAAACCTTCGAGCAGTGTCCCAAATGAAGGTCCATGGTGTGTCAAAGCATTCCATGAAGCATGGAATGTCATAAATTAATTAAACCCTAAATTGTTTAACTACCATGTTGATGTCCAAACCAAAGGGGGTTGACCTTCCATTTTACTTTATAAAGCTTCAAGTAATGGGTTTGACCTTCCATGTCAGATTTCAATTTTGCAATTTTTAAATGGTTTGCCACATCACCAAAAGTGCCATGGCTGTCATAACACAAGTAAGTAAAGATTAGGCCTCATAATCAACTCATAAATTTTCAAGCGAAGTCTTGAAGATCAGTCCACATTGTTGGACTTCCTCACAAGTCATAACTTAACCCCAAACTCTCTATCTTCCATGTTGACATCCAAACCAAAGGGGTTTGGCTTTCCATTTTACTTTATAAAGCTTCAAGTAAGGCTTCCAAGTCTCCTTCACATCATCACCTTCCATGTCAAATTGCAATTTTTAAATGGCTTTCCACATCACCAAAAATGTGATGGCTGTCACAATAAAAGTAATTTCATAATGCATGTGGAGGTCAGGCCTCATAATTAGGTCATAAATTTTCAAGCAAATTCTTGAAGATCAGCCCACATTATTAAGCTTGCTCACATTTCATAAATTCACTCCCAAACTGTCTAAATTCCACTTTGACTTCCAAACCAAAGGGTTTGGGCCTTCCATTTTACTTTATAAAGCTTCACGTAAGGCTTCCAAGTCTCCTGCACATGGCCTTCCTGTAATGACCACATCCAGACTATATACATTTTTTTTTTTTTTTTTTTTTTTT
>APFE030151084.1:1375-13968 GCA_000404065.3 Pinus taeda | reverse complement strand
GGACAAGCTTGACATGGCATGTAGGTTAGTTGGGGCTTTTTGCACATTTAGGTGATGGGGAGCACTATTTGCCATCATTATAAACCAAAGGAATATAGATGTTGTATGGGTGTTAATGTGAGGATAATTTTGCCCCTGGACAAGGATGGCTTTGTTTGGGGCCTTGGACATCATCTAAGGAGAAACACCATTATCATCCCAGGTAATAAGAGTGGTTTTGGTTGGTTAAGTAATAGTACAGACTAGGCACATGGTACAAAACCACCTCCCAGTGCCCCTAAGGTGAACGGTTGGCCTAGTGGTGCTCATGGCCAACATCAAGTTTTCTTGTTGGTGGCTAGTGTCCTACTTACTAATGTCTACTACCCAATATTGTGACATTTTGATAGGTCAATGTACCAACAACTAATACATTGCATTAGTGTTGGTTGACCTTGAGGTGTCCTTGATACAGTTAGCCATGTCTGTAAAAATATAGAACTACATAAATTAAATCTCAGAGCACTCATTGCCAAAAGGTATGCAGTTTATCATCTCGTAGAAGGTTGATGCCATTCCCAAGTTGGTAGGAGCTCACACTCCAAGAGGCCTTCTTGCTCATCTCCCACATCACAGCTGAATCTGGCTTTATAACTTCTCCTTCTGACATTTTTTCCAATGAATCAAAAGGAGCCTTAAACAAACCAAATAAATCCCAATAGGACTATTAAACTTGAAAGTAGATTCACAACGATTTTAAATTTTAAACAGTTCCATCCTAGTTTTGAATTATATTGTTTGGTGTGTGGGCAGTGAAATGGATGGATATTTCGCAATAAGGATTTCTCCAATAACAATTTTTTTTAAATACATCTTATATATCGCAACACTAGTGTGGAAACTCCAAAATGGAACCTCTAAAAAAAAACTAGACACTGGGAAGCAGACTTTCAAAGGATTTAGTATACCCAACCTCATGCAGCAACGTAAACAACACTAATGAATAGTGCACAAATGGCTACAAAACGCCAATAACAACAACAATCTGGACTCACAATTCCAACAAACCTCACAAATGAACATAGTAAAATGGCTCTCAACTCGCCCCAACCATAGTTTCAGCTCTTTTCACACATCGTATCTAAATTAAGGTGTTATTTTACTCATGAGTTTCATGTTGTATGCATTCTTGACAATGTCCTTTTGATCTAGAGTTTTTGGAAAATGTTACAATTTTGTCTTCAAGCAAAATTTTAGAAATCATCTCAATCTGTTTTAAGACTATCCTATCTTTTACCAGATAAGTCCTACCGAGTTCGTTATATGGTGGACAATAAATTATATGAACTTTGTGAAGCAGCTATCCAAGACCCTACCAGGTATTTTTCCATTGAATTAATGAGTTCATACTAGTGCATGCTCTCATTGACATAGATACTTGAAACAAAATGTCTTGGATGCAACTGTGCGATTTTGACCCTTGGAATATAATCGATAAGATTATATACCTATATTGTAATAACTTGGGTATTTTTATGGGTTTTAAGTTAGGTGGGCTCAACTGTGATGACCTTGTGATGTAATTAATGTAAATTCCTCGTATATATTTCTAGAGAATATATATTCCATCTTAATCTCAAGGCCAAGGCCCACCTAGAAAACTCTTATGGTTCGGATATTTAAGTTTGCATATTGTTTTATATTTCCTAGGGACCATAGATTTGTCACTATGGTACAGAAAAAGGTTGTTAAAAACATTTCATTCTATATTCCTTTAGTAAATTTCTAACATATGTCATATATCAATCAAGCAACATATTCCCACCTTTGACCACATGCCCATGTTAAAAGTTGTGAGCCTTTTGAGGAAACACAAAGAAACATGCAAACCAAATATTTATCTTAGTATTTTTGGTTTACTAGTTTGACTTGGATCGATATCCATGCTGGATATCTACGGTCGGGCTTTGAATCATTCCCATTCCCATGCAGTCGGTTTCTTGGACAAATTCTGTTAGAAATATCACTAACTCTTTGAATATTTTGTAGTAAATAGCATATGAATCCTCTTGGATTTGAATGTAGGCATAATCTAGCATGAAATCCATTTTTAAATGGGTAAAATTCATATGCATTTGTTGTATAATTCCCTTGTTGTTTTACATTTGTGTAGCCATCTAGCATTCCAAGAAGTGGGTGAACCAATGAAATTTGCATGTGTTAAATGGGAATTCTATGTGAGCATCTGTAATTCCATCTACATCTTGCATTAGAATTTTATTGAATGTTCCTAAACAACCACAAATATTTTCATAACTAGGAATCATGATTGGACCTTGAGGAACTTCTTGAGATAAGGTGAAGTGGATATCTAGTTAACTGTGCGGGAACAAGTTTGGGTGCACCATTTGGGAGTACAAAATTGAAAAGGTCATCTTCCAAGATTACAAAAGAAAATATAGACAAAGAAGAGCCATAAGAAAAACCCTAATTATTGTAGGTTTCTAATTATAAGTACAATCTTAAAGTAGGAATTGATTGTAAGTAAAGGGAATAGTCACTTCCATCCTTGGAGCCAAAAATTGTAATGTCCACTTTCATAGCTTGTCTTCCAATTTCTCTTTGAGAATGGCCTAGGATGATGGGTCCCCTTGGGAGTGATATATGGTAGTGTTTCATTATTTCCACTAAGGTTTGAAGAAGAGACTAGAGATGAAGTGATGCTAGGGTGCAATCTCTCCTAACTTCGGATGACAATGGATGCTTCATAGTAGAGAATAATTGGTGACTAGTTTAACTTGGGGGTCAGGTGGAGCATGTGGTGTTAGGATATCACCAAAAAAAGGAGTTCAATATGTGAATATCACCCTAGGATATACATATTAATTCCCTAGAGATTTAACCCTCTCTCTCCATGCTTTTTTTCCCTCATCCTTCTAGCTAATTACATGGATCGTTTCACAAATGTTTCATTCAATTCCATTCGTAACTCTTTTGTCTGTATATTTTTTTTTGAAGATCATTATAATGCCTTCTTTCCAGACATTCCATAGAATGAACCTTGGAAACAACTACCAAATTTTGTTAAAATTTTGGTTCTTGTATGAAGTGGAGTTCCATTCTTCTAGTATTTCAATGACGTATTTCTATTTTTGTCAGATTATTTGAAGTATTCTACTCCCTTATCCCATAATACATTCACTATGCCACAAAAGTTAAAGAGGTGTTATGTAATTTCTTCTAGTTTCACACATGTCAAGCACACTGAGGGATCCTCAAATACCAATTAATGATGATTAAAGGACATCCAAACATTGTGACAATGTTTTCAACCATTTAATTTGTTTATTTTTTAAAATTTCCAACTACGTCAGTATTACGACACATGTTTAACCATTGTATGACATTTTGTTAAACTGTTGGGGTCATTAGTCTTGTGACGAAATTTCCCACGACTCAAATGTCATAAATAAGGCACGTGTGTGGCAACATATTTTTTAAAAATAGTGGGTCTGTCGAACATGCAACAAGATCTACCACAACCTGAATGCCGCAACTAAGGTGTATTCCTCGCAATGTACTTTGTAAAATTAGTGGGATCATAGGTCTTGAGATGGTATTTCCCACAACTTAAACATTGCAACTACAACATAGTTATCGCAATGTACTTTGTCAAATTAGTGGTATTGTGGATCTTGCGATAAGATTTCCCATGGCCTAAACATCACAACTACGACATTCTCATTTTAACATAATTTATATAATTATTGTGATCATCAATGTTGAAATGAATGTTCCCATGCCTAAATGTTACACGATCGTCACAAATAGGTTGACGATAGTCATAATTAAGACATGCTTTGCGAAAGCCTTTCACATACCTAAAGGTCGTAACTATGTCAATTTTACGTCAATCTTTCGACGTAATTTTCAAAAGCATAAACAAGTTGTATGTCATTGGAATTGCAATGATAGTTTCCATTGAAATTTCGACGATCAACAAGATGTAAAAAATACAACTGTAAAATAAAGAATGTTTCACAAAAACTATTTTCATCATTATAACTATGGATGATCATCGCAAGAAGACAAAAATTCATCTAAAATTGGCTCAATATTTAGTAGTGACACAAAGTACTCCTATATAACCCTAATTATATTGTACCTAAATCTCGAGGCATACATGGTTGAGTGGTATGAGTCTGCCCCAACATAGTGGGATAAACAAACCTATATGTGCATGTTCTTTCTCTTCCAAGTGGCACATGAGGGACTCACTCCCCTAACTTTGGACTTAGGATATAATATCCTTTAATCACTATGGGATCTATAAATTAACTTTATGAATGTTTTGTTATTTAAAGAACCATATCATGGTTCTATATTTTCATCTTTCCCTCTTGTGGAGCTCTCACCCCCCCATACTCTGTGTTAAGTGGTCTACATCCATGATATACTATTTTTCATTAAAATCTATGTGATTACATTTTACAACATTAGGCTCGTTGGCCATAAAATAATAATCATAGGCACATAGACCCCAAAACAAATAAACAATTAAATATACATGGGAATACAAACTCCACATAACTCGGCTCACCAACCTAACAATAAGATATTTAAGTACATAGAAAGGGTTATTCTGAAATGTTACAATTGGGGCATTGGTATTTGGTATCTATAAGAAAACCAATTATTTGGGTATTTATGGTGCTATTTCAACTACGCATTAGCTTCCATGGTATGTGCCTAATAGATTAGTTTTTAGTGAGATTGCCAATCAAATAGTATTGCATGACTTCAATGCTTCCTTATTCAAAGAAGCCAAAAACAAGAGCTTCACCCTTTATAATTTTAGTTTGGGACATCATAATTTAAATGATCTAGAGCAAGCTAGGGAAAAAGCTACTTCCATGCTATAATATAGATTTCCCCAAGGACAATTTAGAAGGTACGATCTAAAAAGGCTTGTTGTTAAATGTTGTGAACTAATTTCCTTATCCTAGACATACTCTCATGAGTAATGGTAACATGAGTTTCCATTCAAAGTAGCCAAGGACTAGGAGGACGTTCAAGCTATACTCAAACCTCTATATTTTGAAATCTTTTACATGATTACTTTAAATGAAAAGATGTATGAAATTAACAAAAGGTTGGCTAAAATGGGAAGAAAAAAATAAAGAAGAATAATATTAGAGCATATATGAAGAGATTAGGCTCACGAAGGAAGTAGATAATATAGCAATAGAAGAGGATAAAAAGGGACAATATAAAGAAGAAGAGATAAGAAGGGAAACCAAAGAAAAAATAAAGAAGAGGGAGGAAGAAGCAAATACTCAAATGTTCATAGAATCTAATGTGTTAGTAGCCAAGGTTGAGATTACAAAAAATGTCTTAATGGATGCATATGAAAAATAAGTATTGGAGGTAAAAGAGAAATAAATACTAGAGGAAAACCACATAATACAATAAGAGGAAAAGAAGAAAGAGGAGGGACAAATACCGCATTTTGAAGAACAATGGAAGAAGGAATAAAAAAAGGAAATTAGAAGAACAGAAAAGGAAAAAGAAAAAAATGCTAATGGATGAAGAAAAATGAAGATGGGAAGAGGAAGAGAGGAGAAGGAGAGAAGATGATAGGTTTTAATAGGATGTAGCTCATATTGAAATGCCACATAAGGTATGGAAACTAACACACATGTTCACACAACAAAAAGCAAAGAAAACCCCCACAAAATAGGCATCATTGCAAACACCACCACCTCCTACTATTATCATCGATTTGACCAAGGAGGATGTGATTATTCCAAAGAAAATATACAAATGAAAAGAACCAATATTAGGACAAGTATACACTCCATGAAACTTTGACAATGTCCTAGCCTAGGGTTATTAACAAATTCTAATCTTGTAGAAGAAGTTCCTAATTTTGAATTAATATCCTACAATAGATGGAAACAAACAATCATGAAATGAACCTATAAGAGGGAGAAGGTGAACATGTATACCTCCATCATATGTACCATCAAGGAGTCAATGATGGATATGAAAAAGACTAAGCTTAACAATTTAATTTAATTCAAGATAGTTATATATCAATCTACCATAAGCAAGGCAAAAGTTAAAGCAAATAATACATTGCTCAATAGGTCGATGTACCAACAACTAATACATTGCATTAGTGTTGGTTGACCTTGAGGTGTCCTTGATACAGTTAGCCCGAAATTTGACCTAGACTTGATGGACTATAGTCCCCAACCATGGAGTGAGAGTCCTTGAACCCCTCAAATTTTGGGCTAATTGTATCAAGGACACCTCAAGGTCAACCAACACTAATGCAATGTATTAGTTGTTGGTACATCGACCTATCAAAATGTCACAATATTGGGTAGTAGACATTAGTAAGTAGGACACTAGCCACCAACAAGAAACCTTGATGTTGGCGATGAGCACCACTAGGCCAACCGTTCACCTTAGGGGCACTGGGAGGTGGCTTTGTACCATGTGCCTAGTCTATACTATTACTTAACCAACCAAAACCACTCATATTCCCTGGGATGATAATGGTGTTTATCCTTAGATGATGTCCAAGGCCCCAAACAAAGCCATCCTTGTCCAGGGGCAAAATTATCCTTGCATTAACACCCATACAACATCTATATTCCTTTGGTTTATAATGATGGCAAATAGTGCTCCCCATCACCTAAATGTTCAAAAAGCCCCAACTAACCTACATGCCATGTCAAGCTTGTCCTTGATATTAGCATATCATCCTACATTATCCATAATTTAGCTCATGGAGATAGAGGGTTCAAGGACTCTCACTCCATGGTTGGGGACTATATTCCATTGAGAGGTCAAATTTCAGGCTAACTGTATGAAGGACACCTTAACAACGTCAACTTACAATAATGCAATGTATTAGTTGTTGGTACATCGACCTATCAAAATGTCACAATATTGGGTAGTAGACATTAGTAAGTAGGACACTAGCCACCAACAAGAAAACTTGATGTTGGCGATGAGCACCACTAGGCCAATCATTCACCTTAGAGGCACTGGGAGGTGGTTTTGTACCATGTGCATAATCTATATTATTACTGAACCAACCAAAACCAGTCGTATGCCCTGGGATGATAATGGTGTTTCTCCTTAGATGATGTCCAAGGCCCCCAACAAAGCCATCCTTGTGGGGCAAAATTATCCTCACATTAACACCCATACAACATCTATATAGCTATGGTTTATAATGATGGCAAATAGTGCTCCCCATCTCCTAATTGTGCAAAATGCCCCAACTAACCTAGATGCCATGTCAAACTTGTCCTCGATATTAGCATATTAACTAGATTTATTATTTTTTTGTGACTCAAGTTGAAAAGTGGAAATACAAAATATTTAATAAATGAGAGAAAATATTATTTCAGGGGTGTTACCAAGCCTATTACTTGAGGTTTTATATAAGACAAGTATATATTGCTAGAAAAATAGAGATAGGGAGTAATTAATAAATTCTTAAATTCCTTATTTGAAATAAAGAAAAAACTCTACTTTTAGCTTTTTTAATAACCACTAAATTCTTTATTTGAACTTGTTCCTTATTTGAAATAAGGAAAAATCTCTAATTTTTTTCTTTTAGTAATTTCTAAATTTATTATTTGATATTAATAAAAAAATAAAAAAATAAATTTTTTTAATGCATTCAAATGGAATTATTACTTACAATTCCATTCCAAATACCAACCTGCATCTACTGCACTATTTTGTGAGAAAATACATGCACGATTTTGTGAGTAAATGTAGGCTGTTGAAGTAACTGAAAATAGTTCTTCAGAATAAAGTTGCTCATAATAAACTAAGTGTTGACCCCTCCCCATCATCTGATCTCATTAAATCATCACTCAGTATAAATAGAGCAGTTCTGATCTAAGGATTGATCCCGCCACAACTGCACTGTTAAACTTACTTCTATGCAAGATTTTGTTTGATTTTCAGAATAACAACTCTTGAAATTTACAAGCACGGTTCAGATTTTCCTCTTTTGGAAGCTAGAGTTCATGAAAAATACAGGTACTTCTCATTGTACTCACTTTTTTAAACAGAGAACAATTGTGCAATGACTGGCATTTTACAGACGTGATGTCTTAATTTTGGTTGATAAATGATCTGCTTTAAAAACTCTGTTTTATAAGCTCTGCATTTATAAGCTCTATTTTGGTTGATAAATGCTCTGTTTTTTCCTGAAACTTTATATATTTTTAATGTTATAATACTATTGAGCTTTTTCTTCTGGAAAAACAAGTTGCATGGTTGCAGAGTCTATTGTTGCCAGCTTGATACAATTTGGCATATATCATCATGCATGCACAATTGCATCTAATTGGATCATCATGCATGCACAATTGCATCTAATTGGACTCTGTAATGTAGACTCCATATCTGAATCTCCACCATGAATGTTGTTTTCTTAATAAATGCTTTCGTTATTTTCTATAAAAATAATGTGACAAAATTTATAAACATTTCCACAACAAAGAAAAAATTAGAACAGAAAAGCAGATCTTAAATAAGCGTTAGAAACTGAGTTACAAATCGCTCGCTACCAAAAAGATAAAAAAAAATCCAAGAACTGGCCATCATGTAAACGAAGTTCCATAACTAATCATCATAAAAACATAAAAGATATGCAGATGTTAGAGAGCCATTCCCAGCGTTTGGTTGGTATGTCGGGCTTGGGAACAGTGAATTCCCAGCCATCACCGTTCCGCTGTTGTTCTTCCAGAGGCCTCTCTGCTTCAGAATTTCAAGTGCCGATGTAGGGAACCTGTCCTTCATTGGCCAGGGAACGAGACTACGTGGCATTCCCTCGCCTGCCTGACCTTTGGTGTGGCCACTCTGCACTCCAAAATTTCTGGGATCAAAACATTTATTATGTTTCCTTCTGCATCTTTTTAATTTTCTAAGTAGAAATATGTGTATGGGCCTTTCCTCAAATAGTAGGTTTACCCATTTGTACATAACCTCCGACTTAACACCTAATTGACTGTTACTGTGTCATCACCCTCGACAGAATCCACAATTGTATCCTGGTGACTTAGAAGAATGTCACTGCTTTCTGAACTAAGTATTTGGAGAACGCATTAGATTTCATGCAGCAACCATCTGGATTCAAAGTTTTCTCATTACCCTTTCTCTACCGTTTAGGTGAGGAAAAACCACAAGCACAAGCCTCCAATGCTTTTGTAGTCAAGGGGCGGACCCTCGTGCTTCGCCTTCGTACATTTCCCTGTAAACTACTTTCATTGTTTTCTTGTGGCTTGATAGAATGGCTTTCATCTGGATCAGGACTTGAGGACTGTGCAACTCCTGAATTATTAAGCACTTCCTGAGAATGCCCAGAATTTGCCTCAGAATAAGAAGTTTCTTCAGACTTTGAAGCTTGTGAGACTTAACTGCTTATATCTGAGAGAGAGTTGATATTCATGGTTATTGGATGATCATAGGGTAGGTTCAGATCAGGCAGTATCCCAGGTGTCAATTTGAATATCCTAGAATTCTGAGAATTGTTATTGATCTTATTTCCAGAAAGATCAGGCCCTGAGGACTGTGCAACTCCTGGTTTATTAAACACTTCCTGAAAATGCCCAGTATTTGCCTTAGAATAAGAAGTTTCTTCAAACTTTGAAGCTTGTGAGACCTGAATGCTTATATCTGAGACAGAATTGATCTTCATGTTTATTGGTTGATCATAGGGTAGGTTCAAATCAGACACTATATCAGATGTCAATTTGCATATCCTAGAATTCTGAGAATTGTTATTGATCTTATTTCCAGAAAGCGAATCTGTACTCTGTATTCCTAAATTGTCTGTATCTTCTGTTTCCCACGACACAGTTTGAGACCTATCAGAGCCATCATCCAGAGGCAACGTCACTCTTTCTGGTATCCTAGGTGTACCTACTCCTTCTGATGTTAGACTGGTGTCAACAACTGTAAATATAATGGATTGTACTTCTTTAGGTTGAAGATAGGAACAGGGATGGCCTGCATGCCCATTTTCTGTATCTGCATTCTCAGAAGTATGGAAGCATTCTGGCCTCACTTCAACTCTTGTTATACCATGTGTGTCTAGTTCAAGCAGCCTTGGATCTGATGCCACCCAGCTTAAAACCTCACTAACAGAATCAAAATAATGAATTCCTTTCGTTAGATATTTTCTTGAAAACGTTAGTATACACCAGGGATCAGAAACACCAAACGCTGCCTCAATTCATAGACACCTTTGTTGGGTTTCTCAGAATGCCATCCCTTTGCCAAGAGACGAGGCCACACTGCTTCCCAAAATAAGTCATCTGCTTGAGCTTTGCTAAGCCTAAAATATCCGTTTACAAACTTAATAATCTCTTCAGTAGAAAGCTCAGACCATGCCTTGCCTGGAGGAATTTCATAACGAGAAGTGCTGACTAGGTTTGTCTTTGTTGGGTGTATGACAGCCGCAGTAAGATCTTCCTTGCCTTTGCCAATTCCCATGGCTTGAACAAGTGCATTTGGTCCTGCTAATGCTTTCAGTTTTGCAACAAACTCTTCCATAACAACTCTTCCATCATTGAATGCCTTTGTTACCTGTTTATCAGAAAAACCTTTGAGACCCTATAGCTGTAAGAACATTCCAAGTATCATAATAGTAGTAAGGCAATACACTTGGCAACTGGGAGACTTTTATTTGAAATGTGTTTCATAATTGTATTGAGCAAAAACATAAATCGAAAATGCAAACTCTTTTTGCACCCCAATTAAACTAAATTGGTGTCATGGAAATTAAAATGTCATATCAGCATTCCATTACTGTATTATTAACGACAGCATAACATTTTTACATTTTCACAACAAATTGAATTTTTGACGAGAAACCTTTACCTCTCGGATCTCATGTTTCAAATGCTCAGGTATGTCAGGAAAAAGGCGTGCCAACAATTCCTTTTGCCGCCATCTAGAGAAAATGCGCTGGCCTTGGATACACTTTTTGCTTCTTGTCTTTCTAGATTCTGCCCATCTGCAATATGACTCTGCATTGAAGAACTTGCCGTAATAGTGTGCTAATATATCCCCCATTTCTTTAGTTTCCACAAATCTTTTCACTGCTTTAATATTTTTCACAAAAATATACAGCCCAAATATGAATAAATCTTCCTCACTTTTACTCCAGTATGCACTCGGGCTGCCAGGCACTATCATGTAACCTTTTGAGCTTGCGTCTTCCCCCATATTATGTATTCCTTTCTGCTGAATCTGGAAATTGGAATCAATGCAGTGCTTGTTTAAGTCCAAAAAACCAACTTTTATCTTCTTGACCATCTTGCAACCAACCCTGCCCCTTTTTCTTCGATGCCCATCACAATAGGAAGAAGTATCAAGCAAAGTATTAGTTGCCACAGTAGATTCTGTTAGGGTGTCCTCTGGTTTGAGAAATCTGTCTTCAAACCTGTAATATTAATATTGTCTTCTCTGAGTCGGCTACTCTTACTGATTGCATGGGTACATTGATTATTTTCCAGTTCAGATAAATCAACCTAACACAATTCACAATCTTTTTTTTGCTCCAACTGGGGAAGACTTCTTTGAAGGGAACTCATTATCTGAGAGTCTTCCATTTCCAAAAGGTGAAAAACAACTTATCTGCATTACTGGCACAGGTAATCCCTCCACAAAGAGTAGCTCAAATTCATCAGCCTTGTCATCCTTATAGTCCCTACTGTAATTTATTCCCAGTTGATCAGAGTCCGTTTTCAGCTTAAATGGTGATACTTTGACTTGATAATTATCTCCAATCCGGGGGGTAATATGTGGACTATCAGAATCATCACTAGAGTAAGTAGATGCCGATGACAGTAATGGACTTCCACATATTTCATGAATTGGCTCACTCCCATCATTGCTTTCATGAAGAGATGACTGCATTTCCTGTATTGTGAAAGCCAGTCTCTTCATCTAATGACAATATATAGATCTGAGCAGACAAACAGTTTTTTTAGGAGCCCAGCATTATCAAGTTCAAGGCCGTAAACAGCAGTAGCGACACACTCAAGTACTTGAAATGGGAAATTGCTGGATAACAGAATAGACAAACTTAGATTCAACACATCAAACAATGGTTTCCTTTTCCTTTAGTCCTAGCCAAGTCTGAAAGCATAATGATTGAGTTCAGAGTTAATCTACGTTTGTTTCACAATTAACACAAGATAAGCTTATTATGGTACAAATGTAAGGATCAAATCAGAAAATGATTGATTGCACAGCTCATAAATCTTGGATAGACTGAGGAAATTCAACACCAAACACTGCTGTAAAAGAAGAAATCCATCTTGACTAGCAGCCATGATTTGAATCTTGCAGATGACTTGGAGCGAGGAGATTGAGGGTTCTGCTGAAAATTGAGATACATAGGCAGAGGTTTCAGTATTAGGGTTGGGTCCTCGGAACATAAACCCATGTCATGATGCATATGACTCCATAATAATGTAATGTCCCGGGGTAATTTTAGCCATTAGGATTATAACCAATACATTATGGGATAAATATATTAAATATTAGGGGATAAATTGCCAACTACATTA
>APFE030151081.1:11129-99919 GCA_000404065.3 Pinus taeda | reverse complement strand
AGTTTCAGCAGGGCAGTTTTTCAGCAAGGCTGAGATAAGTTGTAAAAGTTTTCTTGCTGATTTTTGCTGAATATTTCTCTTACTGTAAAAAGACATTTTTCAGAAATAAAGAAGAGCTCTCAAACTGGTTTTCCACAAGAGTTGTAGGGGGTTTTTCCAGGGTCACGTTGACCAAAAATATCAGTGTTTTAATGTGTTTTAATGGTTGTTTATTACTGCTGATTTTTATTTCTGCAATTTCCAGCATTCTGTAAATTTTCCAGAATTTGTGTTTTTAGCAAAATTTATTTTTTCCAGCTTGTTGAATGTATGGTTATGCGAAAGGGAATTTAACTACATGGGAGAAATAAGGAGAAACTGAAAACCGGGGTGGGAAAACAGAAATTTTTACATATTACTTGAAAGAATGACTAAAATGCTTCAAAAAAATTAATGATCACTATAGCCCAAGTGAATATTAAATCCACCGTATAAAAACTAGAGAGCCAAGCAAAGTAACTTTTGCCCACAGCCTGTGAACTTGGAGACCAAGGGTTGAGTACCTGCAAACACTATGTATTATCTCAAAATAATAATCATAAAGCACAACATAGGAACCTTGTAGTCAATACATTCCACATATCAACGAAACAAGAACACCTCAAGTTGCACCCCAAAGTCTTTTATTATAGTAGAAAATATAGTTCCAGTGGGACAATGATTTACATAATGCTTCAGCGACAATTCTAGCCAGAGATCAAGATGACTATAGACTCAAATGACTCTCTAATTTATAGATAAATCCTCCAAATGGAAAAATAATGGCTAGTTTCTTTGATTCTTGTCAAAATAATCTTGGTCGTTGATAAATACTTCAAGATCTTTTAATTTTGGCCCTTGATTTCTTATTTTTGAGGAATTTTCAATTTTATCATTTAATTCCATTTTAGTTAGCTCAAAATTAATTATTTAGAACTAATTTCCTCAAAATTTTGATTTTGTCTTAACCACCAAAGTCCAAGGGTCCAAATTTTCTTGAAAAAAACAATATTTCCTTGGTGGAGGACCTTTAAAATTTGATTCTTTCAAGACCCACAAATTTTTCCATTTGGAGAATTTATTTTCCTAGACAAGTTTTTTTGTATGAATAAGATAGATTATATTACTGAAAAAAAAAAGTTGTATTTACAAAAGTTGGATTGTGCGAGAAAACCTCTCCAACACGAGCCAACAGCCCTGGCCATGCTGGCTATCATTGAATTTACAATGAAGCTTTGCAAAAGGGCAATATGTGTTTTCTAAGAAAGTTACAATTATCAGAACATAGAAAACTACAAAAAGCATAACAGAGACTGACTCCAAAAACCAGATGGTGATGGTGAACAGATAACGTATGTTCCAAAAGCCTTTATTTCCTAGGTCGTGCTTGTCGCTACGAGCTCTGCGACAACTGCGAGACTAAGAGAGTGAAGGTTGAAAAAAGGAGTCTGTCGCGAACATTAAGGATTAGCATCTTCGGGGTCATCATCCAAGCTAATAATAAGCAACTCTTGGGTGTTGCCTTCCTACATAGCCATGGCAATTGGGCCACTAAAGGAGGCGCCAACAACTTCCTTTTTTACGCTGGGGGTAGTCATTGGCCGACAAGCGAATCCTCATGGTAGCCTATATCTTTAGCACGATATAATGTGGAGAATCTCTAGTGACGAAGCGACAATGGTGGACCGACTCCAAATACACAACAAATTTATCTGTGAGGTTGTCTATTTTATCCTCCGCCTTTGAAAGTTTAGTTTGCTCCTGCATTGCTAGACCGAGGAGCGTTTTCATCTGCCACGAGAGGTCAATAGCTCGCGTGTATAAGTTTTCCCTGGCCCTAGAGAACGCGGGATCAGGAATTGTAATGTCCCCAAATAAATTAATTTTGTTAAGAAGAATTCCCATTTTTGCAAGTTGCGTGTTGGGAATGTTTTGGCATGAAAACTTAGGAAAAGTGGGTTGAGGGAGTCCCCATTTAATTTTTGGGAGAAATGGAGGCCACCAACATTAAAGAAAAAACAGATTAAATTGGTAGTGGAATATGGGGCCCACATGAAGTACGCACTTGGGGAAGAAGGAATTTGAATTCCTTGAGGCAAATTGAATTGGTGGAGGTACCCATAAGGAAAGCATGGCCAACAATTATAAAAGGAAGGAATGAGGGAGCAATAGGGATATTTTGTCTATTTGAAAATCGAATTTGCCTTAGTTGTTCAGCTAAGCCAATATTGTGTTGTTTAGCACACGAGTGTCTTCGAGCGAAGATCTCAACCCTTACTTCTGTGGACTTCGAGTGCCAGCCCTAGGAGGTAGTTCTACTTCATTCCAAGTCATACAAGCAACAGCGAGTTGAATTACAATAACAATAAGTCGAGTTACAACAGTAGGCGAAGTAACAACAAGGAGGTTGAGTTACAGCCACAGGGAAAGGAGCAGCAGGAGGGCTGTGTTACAACAATAAGAGAATAGCAGCAAGGAGGTTGAGTTCCAACAGCAGGGAAAGTAGCAGCAGCACAGAGCAGGGAGAGTAACAACAACGCACAGCAAGGGGACTAATAGCAACGCAGGGAATGCACAATCATTGGAGTGAGATTTGTTGGGGCAACACTGTCCTGGGAATTTTGGAGATGGGGAGTTGGGAGATCATTTGGAGGGTCATTTGAGGAGGATTGTTGGAGTTGGGAGTGCAGATATTGATAGGATCAGTGACAGCAACATAATTTGTATTTGGATGAGGGCCAAGCTGTGAAGGGTTAATTTTTGAAGGTTGGAACCAAGGGAAACCCTTTCTGGGTTTTGGGCAAAGAGCACACTCCTAATTTTATAGAATTTTTTAGGCACTCTAGAGTGGGAAAATCAGGGGTGAAGTCAGGCATCAGTGTAGTTTAGGAGCAACAGTGCGGTTTTCTGGAGGAGTTGGTTATCGCAGTCATTGGGCTTTCTTGTACTCATCACCTGGTGCTTGTAGTTTGTCTTGTGCAAGCTCAGGTGCACTTTCCCCAACTCATTGTAACACAACATATATTATTAATAAAAATTGGTCATTTGGGGATTTGTAGAAATTTCTAGTTCATGTGTATTTGTTTCTGAAAAATTTAGTGTTGCTATCTTTGCATGTCTTTGTTATCATTGTAAAATTTCCATTAGGAACATTATAGTGGTATCAGAGCATGATCTTGGCCATTTGTGGAGTAGCCAGCAAGATCATGGAAGATTTGGGCATGTATCCACTGTGATGGGTGAACTATAGACAAACCCATGGCTCAAAGGAGAGTGAGTATCATTGAGGGAAAAATGACCCTCACCCACTTTGATGGTTCAGCGAGGAGTTCTATCAGAAAATTGGTACAAGAATTGGACACATATTTCTGTCCAAACCCCATGAGGGAGGTGGACGTTGTTAGACATGCCACTTTGCACTAAGATGGAGATGCTATGGAGCAGTGGTACCGAGGTCCAATATCCTTTGGGTCATGTATGTATCACATCCTACACAGAGTTCACACAAAGGCTCATGGAAAGATTTGACCGAAAGGACACTAGACCCCTTTAAAGGGAGTGGATAGGATGAGGACAATTAGAGGATGAGACCAGGAGAAATTTATGTTGGTGGAGACCGGGTTTAGATGTCAGAAGCTCGAGGAGGAGGTTGAGTAGGAGGACATGCAGGATGGTGAGGGGCACATCGATATACCTGGTGTGGCGCAGGATTCACTATTGTTGGAGGCATCTTTGGTAGCTCTAGTTGACACCTTGGTTGAGGGAGTAGGGCATACACTCGGAGGGCCATGTATTGACAAGATGCAACTAGTTGATGAGGTACTTGATGCTATGACCCAATTTCTAGACAATGGCCGCCCACAACAGATTGATGAGGTGCTTGGAGGCATACTTGTCGTTGAGGAGGTACTAGAAGAGATGGAGGGGTCCAGAGCAGTGACCGAGTTCACAGGGGATAGCCACCCTCCACAGTGTCATCAGTACAGGGCTAGCCTTCTAACATTGAGAAAGAAGGCCACGACAGTAGGAGAGTCCATTCTGCAGCAGAACGAGGAGTTGGAGGGCATGAGAGCAGTTTGTGCAGAGTCCACGACCAAATTGACTCATGTTGGGGAGCGGTTGGATTCCCTACTGGGGCAGCTAGAGTGCACATTAGAGAGTTAGAGCAACGCTCTTCGCGCATACATAGATGGGGATGGCAGCACTGTTAGGTTACGTTTTCCTATTGGACAAAGAGAGACTGATTGCGGCAAATCCAGTGGATCATTTTCGGCGTTGTCACTTCCAGGTAGGAAATCTCACCTTCCTCTTTCTTTTCACAGTTCCGATTTTCCATTTCATGCAATGTTTTTCAAGTTTTGGATGACTTAGGGCTTTAATTTTGTGCCCTAGCTCCAACGCACCCCAACAATGTCGAAAAGTGCGTTGGGCCAATGAAAATTTAAATTTGGAGAGCGTTGCAATGCAATGTCTCCCTTTAGTAGGGTGCGTTGGGCACGTGTCAAAAATTGTTTTACTCTTTTCACTCAAATTTGTCTAATATTTTTGCATGGGATTTATTCTAGTGAGTTTTCTTGTCATGATTTAGGTATCCGTCGAAACCAAATGACTTTGATTTGGCGACAAAGAGAACATGAAGACCAATACATGGATGTTGCTAATGATACATCCATTATTCAGGCATTGAGAAATTGTGGGCTTCTCAAATTCTTTTGGCTTCCTGGGATGAGAGCACAAATGGAACTATTGGCATATATTGTCAGGGCATGGGATTTTCAAACACAAGCCTTTAGGATGGAAGCGCATATGCTCAAAATATAGGTGGAAGACATTTACTTCTTGATAGGTTTATCGAGGAGAGGCGCTCCTATCTTGTTATTTGGTTTCAGAAGGGGTGGAGAGGTTGTCAAGGATTATATTGTTGCACATTGTAGACCTCAATCTTAGCCAAACAAATATGGGAAAATCGAGATTAAGGATTTGGTCTACTTGCCTCTCAGGACAATCATATTCATCATTGCTAGATTGCTTGGCAATGCTACCTTGCATTTGGCTAACATGTCCCATATGCAATACACATTAGAGTGCATAGAGCTAATTGTGTTCAACTGGAGCGAGGGGTATTAGCAAACATGAAGGAACAACTAAACAAGGCGAAAGATGGCCGATTAAAAAGCTTTGGGTATAGTACCATTTTGATATCATTCGCTTTAAAGAGGATTCCATTACTCTGTCCACAACATATCTCACTCAAGCTTCCGGATCTGAGAGCTCCACGGATGAGGTGATGGGAAAACCTCATGTCTAAACACGTAGGTTTGTCTTCCATGAGCTTCACATGTCTTCTTTCGTTGGCTGCATATACAACTCGTTATGGTTGAAGATTATCTATATTCTTGGATGGATTACCGTGAAAATCCAAAGCTCGTGCTAAAACAAAATCATTTTGATTTTTTTTTGGGGGGTTTTATAATTTTTTGACATTTTTCATGTATCCAATACTAACTATCGATTTTTACATGTAGACGTTGGACTCGTTTGACCAGTGGGTTTATCTTATCTTTAATGTGTTGGAGACCCATAATAGGCACATGTTGGAGTACATGTTGCTGCAAGGGGATAAGATGTATTGCAGGATCTCAATGTGGTTGAGACTCTTGTAGAGGTCCAACGACACATGGAGGGATTGACCTAGGGCATACAAGAGACTAGGGCCGATCAGATCCCTATGAGAATGCAGTGCCACACTATTGGTGTGTCTGACCATATTAGACGACTGTTGTGCAAAATGGCTCGCATAGTTATTTATTATCATGAGCACCATAAATATTAGTCTACTAGGAGGCTATAGAGTCGTATTTTGGCTACATGTATTTTTGATATGATAGGTCGTATGGCCATATGTGTCTCGAGCATTTCATTTTGTAAACCCAAACTTTATATATATACAACTATCTACCTATTGGTGTTTCTTATGTATTTTATTATATTGTTCAATGTATGTGATGTGAATTTAATTTAATTTACATATATTGCAAATGTCTATCTAAAACATGATTTGCTAATGCATCTGTCAATGTATTTAGACTTATAGGAATGTGTTGATATTGGATATAATCAAAATATATTTCCAGAAGGTGAACCTTAAAAACATATGAAGCATAGTTGGACTTTGAACTAAATAAACATTAGTCAAGTGTAGTACTACAAGTTGTGAGTCGAGTCTGACAACTATATGATGGATACCATGAGAAATAACATCAAACAACAACTCGATCAATGCACTACACTCAATGATGTTATTGGTATAGCGACTGATACAAATCTCTTATAAACTCACTAACTCACCACTAGGAGCATATATAGCCCACGCTGCAGAGGAAAGGTTTTGAGTACTACAACTAGTGCATTAGCATAACCAACATATGGTTGAAGGGACGCCGACATCTGCAAACCAAATGTAAAAAAATATTAGCAAAAATGGTAGGAAACTCTGAAGGGAACACACTGCAAATACACTCAACACACTTATAAACAATATGTACACAATGAACTACAAAAAAATGAGTTAAGCATAGTATTTTTTGAGGTACAACCCCATTTCTAGGCTACACCAATGGAACTCCATCGAAATCAATAAGTTCATAGGCCCCTTTAGCAAGATCATGTTTAATGATGTACGAGCCTAGCCACATTGGATCAAACTTTCCAGAACCTAACTTATTAAACCCCTGTTCATACAACATGACAAGGTCACCTTCTGAGAAGGCACGAAGCTTAACATTTTTGTCATATTGTGACTTGACGTGTCTCTTATGGGCCTCATTGGCCATCGCAGCATGGCATCGGGCTTCCTTTAATCGTATCAGATGTAAGAGACACTCTTCTTTTGTGTAAGTGGCAGGGAGGAGTTCGAAAACAAGTTTCAAAGATGGAATTTCTCAGTTGACACGAAGTATTGCTTCCAGACCATACACCAATTCAAACTGTGTGAGTCTGGTAGCAGTCTGGACAAAGGTTTAATATGCCCACGAGGCTGCATAAAGGATAAGATGCCAATCTGATTTGTGGATCCCTATCATGCACTAAAGCATCGTTTTCAAGACTTTCTTGATTGCCTCGACTTGCCCATTCGCCTGTGGGTAGTAGGGAGTTGAGCTTTCATGGTGAAGGCCCAACTTGGCAGTGAGCTCAAACATCATGTGATTACAGAAATGCTTCTCATGGTTTGTAACTATAGCATATGGTACACCAAACCTTGCAATGACATGATTAAAGAGAAAAAGAGCAATTGTTTTGTAGGTGTTATTCTATGTAGGCATCGCCTCGGCCCATTTGGTAAAAGAGTCTTTTGCCACAATGATGTAGCCATCCCCCCTGGCCGAGTGAGGGTTACATGTCATAAAGTCAATGCCCCATTTCGCGAAAGGTCTAACAACGATAATAGGGTGTAAAGGAGTTGGTGGAGCACGAGATTTACTACCATATATCTAGCAAGCATGACACTTTTGGACCTCGAGGATACAATCATGAAACATAGTAGGCCAAAAGTAGAAAACATGCGAAATATTTTGTGCAGTGGCATAACCAGACATGTGTACACCACATGCCCTAGCATGACATTCATTTAGATATTTCTCGGCCTCCTCATGAGTGAGGCACTGTCGAAAATTCGTATTGATACCACACCGATATGTTTAAGGCAGCAACATAAGGGTACTATCAATCTCCAAAAGCCAACTCTGATGCTATGGATGACAATAAATTTATAGGAGAAGGATAATAGTTTAGGATTTACCATTATGGGCTTGAGATCCACATATGATGGGAGGATGAGCTCTCAAGGGATAAGAGGTGAAGTCTCCAAGGTAGAATCAAATATGATTTGGCCTTCTTATCCATGGTAAACGGTTAAAACAACCTCTAAAAGCTTCTAAAAGAGGAAGCTTCGGAATTCATTTTAATTTTCCCGAATTTCTATAATTAGTGCCCCTGCAAAAGGAGGCAACTCGTGCTAACCAGCGCTAGTGTAGAAGGGAGCGACCAACGTTGAACGCAAATGGTTAAAGGGACAGGGTGTGTTGGGGCTAAAAACATTGATTTTGAGTAGTTATTCCTAGAAACTCGGACTTTTTGGAAAGCTCATGCTTAGGGCTTTGTGAAGGAATGATGAAAAAATGTTCATGGATATTGATTGATCCGATTTGCAAGCCTATTGACCAGAAGTGACAAAATTGCCTACAACATTAATGATTTTGTGTAGTTGATTTCAATAACGAAATGAACTTGAACCATGAGTGATATAAGAACGACTCATAAGATTATTATGATAGCCTAGTAAAGCATGCAATCCAAATATTTGCACCTAGATCCATGTATGACGAGTATTATGCAAAAATGATTACTCTGTTGTGTCATTCAAAGGTTTGGTTGTTGCATATTTCTTTTCTTACACTCCACTTGTATTATATTTCTTGTGAATTAAGAACTTTAGTATCAACTATGTTACTAAAACTAAAAAATCAATTATATTTCTTGTGAATTAAGAACTTTAGTATCAACTATGTTACTATGTTACTTATGCTTCCATGATATGTAGTTTTTGTTATATTACATGTAGAGAATTTTGACTTAGCTCCATCAAATAATAAAATAGTTTGTATTTCTTTTATTAATTAAACAAAAGATCGATTAAAAATAGGAACATGTTTTTACAAATAATTATTTTCTTTTTAATAAATTATTACCTACATTTTGTAGATTCTTGAAAGCATATGGGATTAATAAAATTAAGACGATGGTGAAGGTGGGCAATTTTAGATAATGGTTACACACTTGGAGACCACTAATCTTAGCTAAGCATCTAGGAAATAGTTCAACAATAACCTATAAATAATTGTCCATAAAACCTCTGTATAGTCTATATGCTACTATAAAAAATCAAAAGTTCATTTTATAGACCAATCATATTAAAAAAAATAAAAAAATAAAAAATTGTTTATCAAGGAGGTTGGTTAAAACATTTTATCGGTGTATTACTTAAAACGAATAGGATGTGTAATTTTTCCCATATTTAAATCTCTCGAATTATAAATTCTTTTTCAAAGTTTGCAAAGTTTACACAATTAACAAAAAATATGCTCTAAGAAATATAATCCCTCTAAACTGAATTTAAATGTGTTATGTAAAATTTTGAAATCTTTTTCTTTTCAAAACCTTGTTCATAAAATTTCTTATGCTTGTAATTTTTTATTTACGTAGACTAGGTGGTATACTTTTTTTTTCTCCATAGATTAAATATCTCTTTATATGTTAAATATCTATTCATAAGCCTATTACTTCAATTTTTTATCTTATTTAACCTCATTCAAAATATGCTTAAATTGTTGAAAATAGCAACAAGAAATGTTAAAAAAAAACATCAAGAAAAAAATTCCTAATTTAATTTGTCCTTGAATTAAATTATGAATTTAATTGTAATTCTAATTCTCATAGCAACTTGTAATAATTAACTAAATTAATTTGACTTAGTTGGCTCAGTTAATTCGGGTTGGGAGTCTATCTAGAGTCATGTAGATTGGTTCTTAAATATTAGGGGCCCAAGGTGAATTCTTTTGAGTTGTAATCATTTAATTCAATTTAACTGAGTTAAATTCAATTAAACTAGTTCCAACTGATGGAGGAATTAGTGGGAGATCCAGCGGTGGTGTGTAACCAACACTACTCAACCAATACACTGAAGATTCACTCATAATTAACTCATGCATGTCAGATCAGAGAAAGACCCAGTTGAGATTAGAATTCAGGGACAGTGCATAATCATCTGAATTGTACAAGTGGTGCATGCAATCAAAGGAAGGATGGATTGCGAAGTTATGGATGAGGAATTTCCCAATTGAATATGGGCTAATTCCCAAGGAAATTGTGCAAAGAAATAAGAGATTGGCAGGGAACATTTGGTTAAGTACTGATTAGAGCTTGTTTGTGAAGTAGTGAGATTGATCCAGGTGGATGTTGGTGGCCACACGCCTATCCACTTGGACCCCTACAACTGTCTCTTTCAGTTTTTCAGTTTCCTTAATTGTAGCACAATTTACTATTTTTAATAGTTTTTCAGGTCCTAAACTTTCAGAGCCGTTTTGAGGCCTTAAACGACGTTTTTTTGGCAATCTACCGCCATCGATTTTCTGATAAAATCATCTTTTTTGTCGTAATTCTCAGAGAGATCTTTCCAACGGGGTATCATGCACGTTAAACAGAGATAATATGACCAAGTCACGACCCCAAGAAGTTGGTTGTCCAACTAACCCCAATGAGGCCAATAAACTCTTGGTGTTACATCTCCTCGGGTTAGGGTTTTGGTTGTTTAGGGTTTGCTCTTATTGCTCAATAATAAAAAAGCCCTTGAGCCTCATTGTAACACAGTTCAGAGGCATGTAGCTGCAACATCTCTCCTCAGAGATAAGCTACCATCGCCTAAGCTAGTTTATTTCCATTTATGTTTGTAGCATATTTCAGTGTTTTACATTAATGAAATGAAGTATTATTTCCGTTGCATCTCTTTATTTATGTTTATTTCTATAATTTGTTGCGTTCCTGTTTAAATTCAAATCAGAGATAGATAGAGATAGTGCAGAGGTTGCTCGAACTTGAGCAAAGAATTATAATCTTCTCATATTTTCTTATTAATGCAATATACAAATAGCAAGGGTTTTTAGTTATGGATTTCCCTAGAAAATTATTGTGTTGTGTGATTGAATTCTTTCTCTTTTATGCTTCGTGATTTCATCAATCGTTTATTGTTTCTGTTGATGAGTAGAGTAGATTCAAGTAAATTTTTTTAGCATATTACAATCTACGACTTGTATCTACAAGGGATTTCTACATGGTATCAAAGCCGAAATCACTATAGAAGAGGAGAATACAAGTTTGTCTTTTGCAGGAGAAATCGAATTTGTAGCATCATAGCTTCAGAGCTAGCAGGATGTCGTTTTATAGATTGAGGCTCAAATATGCCCTTGAGGGAAGTTCGAACTATATTGCTTGGAAGGACAAGATGGAGGCAATGTTGGAAGACAATGATCTTAAGGAATTCATAGACAATGATATTCCTAAGCCTCCAACAATTGATGCTCAAGATCTGGAAAAGTGGAGAAAGTGTGTGGCAAAGGCGAGAAGGATTATCCTAGAAGGAATTCGATATCATATTGTCTCAAACCTCCACGGTAATGAAACTCCATTTGTAATGCGGAAGTCCTTGACGACCCTGTTTCAAAACAACAGTGACCACATGAAGATGGCACTGAAGGACAAGCTCAAAAAGATCAAGACAGAGAAGGGTGATACAATATCGAAGTACTAGACCAAGTTCACCCAATGTCAGGATGAGCTTGGAAGTGTAAGTGTTATAGTTGTTGAAGACGATCTGGTGAGCTTATCACTTTTAGGACTTCTCAAGAGCTAGCACAGCTACCGGGACTTAGTTAATGGGAGGGAGAAGCTACTAGAGTGGGAGCGATTGTGGTTCGACTTGGTACAGGAATAGATTCGGCGGAACACCAAAGATGAGACCTCATCCAAAGAAGTGGAAGATGACTTTGAATTAGTCAACAAAGAAAAAAAAATCCAAGGGAAATCAATGCCAAGGCGAGGAGAGTGGCAAGAAGAAGGACTTGTCGAACATCAAGTGTTTTCATTGTCACGAGTTCATGCATTATGCCACGAAATGCCCACAGAAGAAAGCAAGCAAGAAGAAGCTTGCAGTGGCAGCAACAGGTGAAGCTCTAGCTTCACAATTTGAACTTGATTTCACTCTCATTGCATGCATGGAAAGTATTGTAATGGAAAGCATGTGGTATCTCGACGGCGGTGCCTCATTCCATATGACGGGGAATAGAGATATCTTCAGTGACTTGGAGGAGAAAGACCTCAATCAAAACATAAAGTTTGGAGATGATGGGAGGTATAGTGTGACCAACATTGGTATTGTTACTTTTCAAAGGGAGTCTGGCTCTCCTCTCATGCTAACAGATGTGATGTATGTTCCAGAACTAAATAAGAATCTTTTTTTGTCGTAGTATTGGAAGACTGTGGTTACGATATGATTTTTAGCACAAAGGTTTTCCTTAGACACATCGCCACAGAACAAGTGAAATAGATCAGTGTGTGAGTCAAGAACTTGTGTGCTCTTGAGATATAAGATGCATGCAAAGCCTTGAGGAGCAAGGCAAAGGTTATAGAATTGGTGGTTGAAAGGGAGCGTGAATTACCTCTCAACATGCAGCCTCAAAAGCAACCTCAGCAAGTTGTTGAGCAGCCACAATTGGAGAAGCAGACAAGAGGTCGAGTGGAGACATCCACTCAAGACCCTCTAATAGGGGGAAATTTTGAGCCAAGTGGGCTGAGGGAGCACATTTAGTAATACCTCCAGGTGAGAGGTGGGGCGATGTGAAGCAATAGTCCTAAGAGTGCAAAAATTTGCTCAAGATCTTTTGAGATGTTTTTTGTCTCATGGATCATTACCTTGATATAGGAGCCCACAATATTCAGTAATAAGAGGATGAGTGTCAATCAGATACTAAGGAGTGCAGAGCATAGTTGATAGTAGAGTAGGAGGCTTAGTAGTAGAGTCAACAACAACACATTTTTTAGCAGTGGACAGTTGGCGACACGGTTGATTCAGTTATTTTTTTTTTAATACTTTTTGGTTGTAGATGTTGCAGTAGCAACAACAAGAGTTGCATGCAAAACATTCCAAAGGTATTGGATTGAGATAGAATTGAATTCCTTTCTTGTTGAGAGGGAGTGTTGAAAATAGCAATGAGAAATGTTAAAAATAGCATCGAGAAATGTTAAAAATAGCATCAAGAAAAAAAATCCTAATTTAATTTGTCCTTGAATTAAAGTAGGAATTAAATTGTAATTTTAATTCTCATAACAACTTGTAATAGTTAACTAAGTTAATTTGACTTAGTTGAGTAAGTTAATTCGAGTTGGGAATCTATTTAGGGTCATGTAGAGTGGTTCCTAAATTTTAGGGCCTAGGTTGAGTTCTTTTGAATTGTAATTATTTAATTTAGTTTAATTGAGTTAAATTTAGTTAAACTAGTTCCAACTAAAGGAGGAATTAGTGAGAGATCCAGTAGTGAGGTGTAACCAACACTGTTCAACAAGTAAACTGAAGATTCACTCATGCATGTCAGATCAAAGAAAGACCCAGTTGAGATTAGAGTTCAGGGACAATGTATTATTAGTTGTATAATCATTTGAATTGTACAGGTGGTGCATGCAATTAGAGGAAGGCCTATGATGGATTATGCAATTACGGATAAGGGATTTCCCAATTAAATATGGGTTAATTCCCAAGGAAATTACACAAGGAAATAGGAGCTTGGCAGGCAACAGATTTGGCTAAGTATTGGCTAGAGCTTGTTTGTGAAGTAGTGAGATAGATAGAGATAGTACAGAGGTTGCTCGGGCTTGAGAAAAGCATTGTAATCTTATCATATTTTCTTATTAATGCAATATACAGATAGCAATGGTTTTTAGTTGTGGCTTTCCCCAGAAAATTATTGTGGTATGTGTTTGAATTCTTTCTCTTTTATGCTTCATGATTTTGTTGATCGTTTATTATTTCCACTAATTAGTAGAGTAGATTCAAGTCAATTGTTTTAGCATATTACAATTTGCAGTTTGAATCTACAAGGAATTTCTACATAAATTATTCAGTTTTTCAACATCATTTTCATTTTCGAAACCTTTTGCATAAAATATCTCATTCTTCTAATTTTTTATTTCTATAACTAAATGGTATAAAAGTTTTCCTTTCAATAAAATATCTCCTTATAAGTTAAATATCTCTTCAATTTTTAGTTCACTCGACCTCATTCAAAATATGCTTAATTTTTTCATAAATTAATTAAAATTATCAATTCGAATTGCATAGGTTTTATAATGTTGCTACTAAATCCTCAACCTGAAACTCTCGTAAAGCAATGGTGACAAAAAAAATATAAATATAGTTGAGTGATTCTATTACATTAGTTTTTTATTTTTTTTAATATGATGGTAAAATTTTCATCTATTAAATTGTGATTTTTTTTATAATTAAAATATGTTTTTCTTGAACCACTTAAATTATAAACTTTTGCTTGCAACTAATGGTTGTTAAAACTACATGAAACATATATATATATATTGTCCATTTAATGAGTATTTCTTAAAATGGCAAATATAAATTATGTAATTTGCACAATATATATTCAAAAACACATTTTAAACAATTCAAATTCATAACTTCATAAATAAAAATCAACATCACATTCCAAAATATAAAAACACAATTTAAAATATACAAAATAAAATACAACACATATATTAATAATAAAATATACAAAACTTACAAGACTACACCATAAAAATCTAATAAAGATGCATCCATATTTAAGAAACATTATTATTATATTATTTCTCCAGATCAATACAAGTCTTGTCCCATATCAACTACTCTACTATTATCCATTATCACATTGTACTTTAAAACAAAAAAAAAAGCACCTCCAATCACATTTTAGGTTAAAACAAAAACGGCACCTCCAATCGAGTATAGAGGATACACAAAATTGTCTTCATAGTTATTTATGTATAATATTCTCTGTATACAAAATTTTAAATTATTTTCCACTTGACATGAAAGGGATAATTCATTTTAATTTATCAATATTAAAAAATTAAAATGAAATTATTTTTTCAAATTGAAATGTAATCTTTTATTTTCCCTGTTATCTTTGTTTGTTCGTGAATTTAAAAATATTTTAAATATAAAGTTTGAGTTCACGGATTATGGGAAGATTTCTAAAATATTTGGAAGCAATCAAATTTTACTCAATCCATTAGTAATTTAATTATAAAATTTTGATTTTTAAAATCCATGATCACTTCATTATGATTTTTTTTTTTTTTTACATATTTTTGTTTGTTTTAAAATGATGCAAAATATCAATCAACTACTACAAAAACTAGTTAAACTGAACCACAAAGCCATATACAATTGAATTTTAAATTTCGAAGCCTCCTAAACTAAACTCCAAAGCTGTGTAGACTTGGATTATGGGAAGGTTTCTAAAATATTTGGAAACAAAATTTTACTCGATCCATTAGTAATTTAATTATAAAATTTTGATTTTTAGCATCCATGAGAACTTCATTATGATTCTTTTTTTTTTTACATATTTTTGTTTGTTTTAAAATGATGCAAAATATCAATCAACTACTACAAAAACTAGTTAAACTGAACCACAAATCCATATACAGTTGAATTTTAAATTTCGAAGCCTCCTAAACTAAACTGCAAAGCTGTGTAGACCTTCTTTTCATTATCGATATGCAGGCTGACATTATTAAGATGAACAAAAATTCAATTTAATACATCAGAAATATCATTTTCATTGGAATAAATGTGGCCACAATCAAATATTTCCCTACTTATTTTTTCTAAGAGGACGAAGGCATTTGTGGGGTTGTACCATGGGGATCTGTATTCGCTATGGGATCCTTATAATCCACATTGAATGTGACACATTCCTATGAGAACGTTGTTGGGCTGGCTATATACTGAAATGCCTACTAATTTTTAGCAACTTTCTTAGATTATGCAATTACCTGCAAACTAATTAATAACAACAAAAATCAACCAATTTTCTTTATCAGATTGTTAGGCTAATTTATAGACTCCGCATCATTAATTTACTACATGAGATTTCCCAGATAATTTTCATCCTTATTAGCTTACATTCCCTCTACACTAAGAAAATAAGAATTTTTAAGTTCCTTATAAAGCAGTAAATAAGTTTATGTAAGTTCCTCTTCGAGTCTTTTCGTATGGTCATGAGATTTTGTTCATTCGTTACCTTTTAGAGTTGGTTGACGGTTGAGCAGAACTGGGAAGAAATAATCATTAGAGTAATGATAGTGATAGAAGTTGCACAAATATTTTTTAATTAAGATATTTTCTTATTTGATTATTTAACATGTAGATTTTTAAATAATATGAAGATACGGTTAACTGAACACAACCATATTAATGTTATGTTCATATTTACAGTTAGTCAATACAAAGAGTTAAAGAGTTAACTTCATGTATATCTTTACTTTAAATATGTATCATTAGCTTGTATAATCATTATGTTAGTTATAGTTTTTAGAATTGTGTGAGCATTTCTTTCCAAATTTTATTAAAATAGTTTTATTTGTATATAGTTACTAATTTTTAATATCTCTAAAGCTTTTAGTTCCTAACTTTGTTAATATTGTTTTTATTACATAATATTTTATAATTAATAACTATTATTCGAATTAATTATTAGTTTTTAAAATCTTGTGAGTATTTCTTTTGTAATTTTATTAATTCTTTTTAATGTATAATATAGTTACTAGTTTTTAGATCTAATAAAATATATGTAAACAACCAAATCTAACATTATGTTATTTTATATATTATTTTTTTTATATTTATTTATTTCTCTAATTTATATTACAAAACTAATATCATCTAATTTGAGTTAATAATATATAATAATATATATATACTATATAAATATATAATATATATATATATCTATATATATATATATATAATTGAAGATATTTCTTTTATTGATTATTTAACATGTAGATTTCTAAATAATAAAATGTGTTAACTCAACATAACTATATTATTTCTAAATAATAAAGATATGTTAACTCAACACAACTATATATTAATGTTATGTTATGCTCATATTTACAATTAGTCATACAAAGAGTTAATTAATAGAAAATAGTTTGAATTATTGATTTGTTTTATGTTGATTATAAAATCCCCATGAAAATTAGCGAATTCATGATTCTTAAAATTTATTACTATGTAGTTTCTTATAATCATCTATACATTAATATATTTATTTAATTAAAAAATGTATCATTATTTGAGCTTCTTTTTTTAGTAAGAAAAAAGCGTTGGTTGATATTAAGGTATGAAAAACCAATACATCATGTCCAATTGGAAGCTACATATAGAGTCCATTATATGTGGGCAAGTGCATCATATGAGATATAGTGAGCACAAATGCAAAAAGTAAAGCAGTAACATACAGAGAGTAAATCCTCCAAGGCCTCAGGCCAAAAACAGGTACCCATAACCATTTGCCAAAGTATGAGGACCAAAAATTAGTTATCATATAGGCCATCAAAAGTTAGTGAAAGAAAAAAGTCATTTTAAGAGCAAATACCAAAATAAAGTATGATGTCATTACTGACCATACTATGTAATAGAAATAGAAAACCATGATCTAGTGAGTGGCATGTTTTCAACATCCATAGAGTTGTTGTCCATCTCCAGAGTGATATGCATGCTTCCAGTGGAGTCCGTAATGCCCAGCTTAGACATGGCATCTACAGTAGTATTAAATTCTCTGTGAATACGCTGGAATGTACAATTTTGAAATGTACCTTTGATATATACAATGTTCCTAAACCAACCCTGTAAATGAGGATGGGAAATAATGGAAATTCCCAGCACGTGATTGATAATGGCTTGTGAGTCCCCATACATTTGTAGTCTTTGAATGTCCAAGAATCTGGTGAACCATAATAATCCCCAGAGGGCAATGGCTTCAACTCTCATGTTAGTCCCACTACCTCTAGCCCATTGGATTCTATAATGATGGTTATGGTTGATGGGAATCCACACCCTACATCCACAAATTCCTCCATGTTCTGCACCATCGAAGTAACTAGCCGGGAAGGATATATTCAGGGTATTTTTTCTATGAATGACCGCTTGAGGCATTGTATTAGACAACAACAAAGGTTTCGACCAGGAAAGTATATTATTGATAATTTGGTCGACATTGAGAGTTTTACCTTCAAAAATAATGTAATTCCTTGCCTTCCAGATTTCCCAAAAAATCATAAGGGGGATTTCCATCTTTCTTTTGACCCTCCGACTCCACCATATCAAGCAAGCTTCAATTGACTCATGTGCAGTATGTGTGAATGAGAAAAAGCAAGAGATCTTAGTCCATACATGTACAACAACTGGGCAATGCAATAGGATGTGCAAATTGTTCTCCTCCTTTAGTGTGCATAACACGCATTGTCCAGGTCCATTTATGCCTCGCTTCCTTAGGTTTTCCAAGTCAATGTCTTATTCTTCCATGCAAGCTAGGTATATAGAATGATATTGATTGGGATCTCGACCTTCCAGAATCTGGTAAACCAGCTAATGTTCTGTGTATTATGTACACTACAACAGATGTATAGGTAGGTGTCTGTGACAGAGATAAAACCTCAGTGTAATCTCCCATCCCACCCAATCTGATCACCAACCTCTGCTTTGCATATTCCGGAATTGCACAGCGCATTGAGCAACCTATCCCAGCTCCCAACAACAACTCATGTCAATCCAATCTCCTTTGCCCTTTTCCAAATTGGAGTGATTCCATACCATGTTTTGATTGCATGTGCAAGGTAAAAGTACCCTCGGAATTTAGGTTGTGTGTTAGAGCATCTGTGTAATGCATTTCAATCCCAGTGCCCAGGATAAGATCCCTTCCAATAATGATCTCCTTCCCCAAGCCAAATATCCAACATGCGCGTTTCAATAGCCAAACCTTAATCTTATTGAAACTGATCTAAATGGTGGATCCAATTGGTTTTCCTATTAGACCATCTCTCATTAAGTGCGTGACCTTTATGCCCCTTAAATATTTTTATATGATGATATATCCCCACAGATCGTTACCAAATAACCTCGCCATAAGGATTTAATCAAGAGAGCCCATCCAAAAAAATTCAAATTCAGAATCCCCTAGCCTCCCAGTCTCTTAGGCATGGTGAGATTTTCTAGCTTAGTGAGGTGGAATTTGTAGGTTTTTCCAGATCTTGCCCATATAAACTTTTCCATCGTTCCATTTATTTTTCTAATAATAGTGGCAAGGAGGCAGAAAAGATGTGCCCAATATACCGCTAATTGTTGCTGGATTGACTATGTGAGGGTGACTCTACCCCTGAGAGTTAAGCACCTATGTTCCCATCCAGAGTCATTTTTGTGGAATTTGTCAACAATCCATAACCATTGATTAAACTTATAATTATTTGGATTTTTGTTGAAACCCCCAAGTATTTTAAACCATAGTTGATTGGTTGTGCTTCCACTCCAAATACGTTTGCAATATATTCAATGTCCTATTGTTGCCCATTCGCAAATAATAACAAGGATTTTCCCTTATTCATAAGTAGTCTTGAAGCGTTGTCGAACCTAGAGAATATGTTATGTAAAGTAGCTCACTTCATCCTGGAAAGCATGTCAAATACTAATATGTCATCTACGAAAAAGCTATGTGAGACCCTAATGCCTCGACCCACAGTGAGTGCTTGGAAGTCGTCCTCCAAACAAGCATTTTTTATTTTATGGTTGAGGCCATCCATGATCAGAATAAATAGCAATGGTGACAATGAGCAACCTTGTTGTAGTCCCCTACCAACCCCAAAGAAACTTGTGGGATATCCATTAATAATGACCGCATATTTAATTGATGTAACACATGCCATAATCCACTCAATGTTATGCATCTCCAGACCAACCCCATGTAGAACAATGCGAATGTAGTTCCAATCTATACTATCGTATGCTTTTTGTAAATCCACCTTCATGACAACAACTTCCATCTTCTTAGTGTGAATGGAATGCATGCATTCATGTGTTGTAGTAACCACATCATGTATCAGTCTGTCCTATAAGAAACCATATTGCTCCGGGGAAATGAAGGTGGATAGGGTATGCTTAATTCTTAGTGCTATGGTTTTAGAGATGAGCTTGTATACCAGATTACAAAGTGAAATAGGTATGTAGTCTGTGAAGGACCCCAAATCACCATGTTTTGGAATAAGTGCAATGAACGTGGAGTTGATTGCCTAGTGATGTGTCCTCCAAGCCTGAACTCGTCAACCATCCGCACCAAATCCGGTCCAATTAAATCAATAAAGTGTAAAAAGAACTCGACCCTCCATCAATCTAGTCCGGGGCAATTATCTTTGGTAAAAGATTTGATAACCAAATGGACTTCCTCCAAATTTACAGAGTTAAATAATTCCCCATTTTTATCAGAGTCAAACATGGTGGGATATGAATCAAACCCCCAAATCTAGTCCTCAATACATGTACCCCCTCTTGTTTTGTAGGCATCCTTGAAAAAAGTTATTGTCGCCTACTGAATCTCTGGGAGAGTATGTACCATGTTGCCACTTGTGTCCTTTATACTCCATATGGTATTAACCTGTCTTTTAAGATTTGCATATCTGTGGAAAAAATTGGTATTCCTGTCCCCCTCTTTTAACCACAACACCTTGCTTTTCAATCTCTAGGTGACCTCATGTATGTGAAGGATATTTTGTTTCTTGTCCTCCAAACCCTTGATTCTATTTATTGACTCTGGGGTAGGTGTTGGTACCATTTCATGACCCCTTTTTCCCTCCCAAAACATGACATTTGCCTACCTCTTTTCATCATTTATCTCTCAGATCCCTTGGAAATTGATTAATTGATAGTCTTATAGTTATTAAATTGCATTTAAATTGATTTAAGGGTTTTGTGTTAATGAATTAGGAGTTTTTGGGCAAAATGACTACAGGAAGTTCCAACATCCTGTAAATGGCTTATTGTTTGACATGTGGCATGACAGCCAGGCCAGAGCGAAGGGTATGGATGAAAAGCGGAATGTCCAAGCATGGACGAGCACCTATCCTGCAGCGGAATCAACCCTCCTACATGTGCGATCAACGACTGGTCAGCTATGGCATGTTGGCGACAAAGACAGGAACAGCACACAGTCACAGTCCAAATTGATTTTAGTTGTTTCCTTTTTTTTTATATGTCAGCTAGGATAGAAACATTTTCAAAATCGTGTTTTGGTAAAAGCGGCAACAGCTGCTCATGAATGTACATCCATTTTCAAGGGATGTGAAACCATATGGAAATATACATTCTGAACCGGTTGTATGGTTGGTTACAAAAAAGACATGTTAACAATTTGTCCTATTTGGGTTATGATTGGAACCCTACAAAAAAGACATGTTAACAATAGTGATGTAAGGGATCATTTTTCTTTTTTCTTTTTCTTTTTTTTGAGATCGACAGACTACCTCAAAGGAGGTTTTCAACCTTTCCGACTACCCCAGGTGCCTCAAGGTAGGTTTTCACCTAGGGATATTCTTCATTATTTCTTCTTTTTCCTCTTTATTTTTTATCCTTGGACTGCCTCATAGAGATTTTCAACCCTAGGGTTTTCCTCAGGTGCCTCATAGAGGTTTTCACCTAGGCTTCTCATTCTTTTCCTCTTTGCTTTGTTTCTTTTTGCTCATTTCTCATTTTTTCTTCTTCTTTTTTTTGCTAATCAGAGGTTGGATGAACTGAGAGCCATGACACCCCCAATCACATTCAACTCCTTCCTTATTAAGTTGGTAAATTCTCCTTTGACAAAGGCCTTTTATAGAGTTTTAGTTGGTATCCATTGACTAAATGTGTAATTCCTTCTTCATCAATCGTTTTGATCTGGACATAGCCATTTTCATGACAATTTTCCACCAGATAAGGGCCTAATCATCTTATTATAATTTTTCCCCTAAAGTCCTTGAATCTTGAGTCATATAGCAGGGCCCAATCACCCTCTTGGAAAGTATTTTCTCTGATGTTTCTATCATGCTAAATATTCCTCTGCAATTGGACCACCTAAATATGCATGAGGGTTTGCAGTCTTTATAAACTCATCAAAATAATTGAGTTGTTGCAACCTCTCTTGCTGAGCATTGGTGATGTCCAAATCCAATTGTGCTGTCATTCTCAGGGTGTTGTATTCAAACTCAATGGAAAATAATGCCTTTTTGCCATAAACCAACTCAAAGGGGGTGAACCCACCGACGGTTTTCTAGGTCGTATTATAGGCCCAAGTGGTCTTCACAAGTCGGGATAACCAATCCTTCTTTCTGCTACTAACAAATTTAGTCAAGATGTCCTCGAAAGATCTATTTGCGACCTCCACCTTCCCATTTGATTGAGGATGATAGGTAATGGATTTCCTATGCCCTATATGATGCTACTCTATGATTCCATCAATCATATTTTAAGTAAACTGAGTCCTTGATTAGTGACCAACTCCCTTGGGAATCCAAACTTGTAAAAGTTGTTTTCCCTTAGAAACTATGCCACCTTCTGCTCTATTGTTTCTTTTATTGCCTTCACTTTAGCCCACTTTGTCAAAAAATCAATGCACACAATGATATATCTCTTTTCTCTGGATGGGGGATCAATTGGTCTAATGAAATCCATGCCCCACTTCTCAAATGGCTCAAGAGTCACTTGAGGTTGCAGGGGCATTTCATCCTTTGGTGTAGGCTTTCCCATATTTGGCATTCATCACATCTAGATGTGTATCTCCCAACATCTTGGTGTAGAGTGGGCCAGTAGTAGTTAGCTTGGAGAATTTTGAAGGTTGCCGTCTTGGCAGTAAAATGACTACCATAGGGTCCATCATGGCATGCTGAGAGGATTTAAAAAACCTCATCCTCCCTTACACCATGGGAGATTCACTCAGTGAACCTTTGACATATCACGTGCATTCCTAACATATTAAAAAATACCCTTAATTTGACAACATATTGGAAAATCCCTCTAAAAATCATATTATTTAACCCCCTACCAATATGAACCCAATACAACTTACCAATTTAAAAAACCCCTAATTTCACTAGATATTGTAGGTATCCATTTTTTCATTAACAATTTTTATACTGCTTTATATTTTTTCATTAAGTTCGAGCTCCATATATTTGCCAATATAAAACCCATTACCCCCTATATATCCCCCAATATATTATGTCATTTTTTCCTCAATATATATCCAGCAATATGAACCCACGTGGTATGATATTGCTCCCCCAGTGAATCCCCTGTGCCTTACACATCTCCTCAAGATATGACTGGTCCCAACTTGAAGAGATTCCCCCCAATCCAGGTGAAAAGAGCACTCTTTTTAACAATCTTTCTCTTATAATTGGAGGATAGATTAGGAGAATATCCCAACAACCAAGAAATTTTATACATGAACAAATCAAGGAGAGAGTAGTGAAAAAGAAAAGAGGTGCTCATCTAGAAGTTGATCATCGATCATCTCCTCATTTTCTGTAGGGAATGTTAGTCATTTCCATCATCGTAAATTGAGGGAGGCCCTAGAAATTGAAAAAATACCCAATAATTTGAATAGAGATAATGGTTGAAATATTAGTAGAAGTTGGGTCCTTGTTTTGTCCTCCTAGTTTTTTAGTCTTCTTTTTGGGATTTATTTTGTTTGTTTATTTATCTATGTAGGTATTGGCGTCCTTTTTATAATATTTGTTGTTGATTTATTCTTTATTATAGTTCATTTTCTTGATCCTTCGTGTTTTTGTGTATTTTATCATCCTATTCATGCTTAACTCCTTTTAGTATTTTTCTTATTTGTTTAATGAGCCTCAACCCCATATTTTATTGTTGACCCTATTTTATTTATTGATTACTTTTCTTTGAATATATATATATGTCTTTTGACTTGTGTATATTTTTGTTTTTTTTTTCCATTCATTATTTTTAATTTAGTTTATTTTATTTCCATTAATTATTTTACTTATTAAATGATCTTGTCTTGATTAGGGTCTTGACTCCTTTTTATCAATTTTGACTTCCCACTTTGTTTAGAGTTTTTTTTTAATATTATTTTTCAAAAACTCGCTATTTAATATAGCGGTTACATATTAATATTTGTTTTTAATAAATTAATAAAATCATATCATAATTTAAATATTATTTTTCAAAAACTAGTAATATTTGGTTTTAATAAATTAATTTAAATATTATTTGTCAAAACTAGCCATTTAAATATAGTCGTTCTTATAATATTTTTAGTAAATTAATAAACTAAGTATCATTATTTAAATACTACTTTTCAAAAACAAGTAATATTTGGTTTTAATAAATTGATTTAAATATTTTTTTCAAAAACTAGCTATTTAATATAGCTGTTACCTAATAATAGTTGTTTTTAATATATTAATAAATTGATATTATAATTTAAATATTATTGTTCAAATATAGCTGTTACTTGAAATTATGTCTCTACATTGGTCTCTATTTAAGCCTTTGCCATGGTCTGCCTCTTCATCTAGTCCCAATGATGAACCACACTTGTTGGTTTGAAACGCGTTGGCCAAAAATTTCTCTTATGTGATTTCTACCAAAAGACTTTGCTTAATTCATTATGGATCACAAAAGCCTGAATACAGAAATGTTTGTCTAGACAAAAAATATGCAACCACATTTTACTTTCCTAGCTTGTCAACAATGGTTAGATCAAACTGTTGCAACAATAATAACCATCTAATGATCCTAACATTGGCGTTAGGTTTATTCACTAAATATTTTATGGCTCCATGATCAATATGAAAAAAAACTTGGTACCCAATGATATAATGGCTAAACTTATTCAAGGAGTGCACAATAGCTAAGAATTTTTTTTTAGTAGCTTTTTAATTGAGTTCAACTTTAGAGAGGTTCTTACTGATGAACTATATGGCATAGAGAAACTTGTCTTCCATTGGTCCCAAAGATGCTCCTACAAACTTGTTTGATGCATCTGTGTGGATGTGGAAAGGAAATGACCAATTGGGACTTATAAGAATTGGTGTAGTGGTTAATTTCTCTTTCAGCTCTTCAAATGCCTCTTAATATTTATCTGTCCAACAAAAATCTGAATTCTTAGTCAACAATCTAAATAAAGGTGAAGCCAAATTACTAAAATCCTCAGCGAATCTTTTGTACTATCTATCTAGCCAAAGAAAACTTCTAACATCCCTTTATTTCTAAGGGACAAGGACTGTTTTGATAATGGAAATCTTGTTAGTTTCAAACTGGATCCCTTAGAAAGGAAATGACCTAGGACAATCCCTGCATTTGTAAAAAATTCACACTTCTCAGGGCTCAGTGAGAGATTCATTTCAATGCATTTCTTTAAACTTTACATAGATTGGAAAGAGCTTACTGGAAATCATTTCCATAAGGGGTGAATTCATCCATGTAGATTTCAACTGTGTCATGCATGAGATCAAGAAAAATACTCAAAACTACCTTCTAGAAGGTAGTAGGGGCATTGCACAAGCCAAATGGAAGGACCCTATAGGAAAAGGTCCCCCATGAACATGTGAAGGTGGTCTTTTCCTGATCCTCGGGGCTGATCTAGATCTGATTATACCCACTAAATCCATCCAGGAATGAGAAGAAATTCTTCCCCGCAAGTCCATCCAAGACTTGATCAATGAAAGGCAAGGGGAAATGATATTTCTTTGTAGCCTTGTTGAGTTCCCTATAGTCAACACAGATCCTCCACTTCCCATTTTTCTTGGGTGCTATGAAATGAGGGGATACCCACTCACTATCTGAAATTGGGTAGATGAATGCTGCATCCATTAGTTTTTGCAATTCTTCTTTCATAATGGATTTAAAGGCAAGGTTCATTCTTTTCTAGGGTTTATGCATAGGTTTACATCCCTATTTAATATAAATATGATGGGTACAAACTGAAGGATGTACTCCTTTCATTTATTTATTGTCCCAAGCCAAAGCATCAAGATGTTGTCTCAATACAATGCATAGTTGCTTTTATTTCTTTGTTGAGAGGGAAGGGTTGATTTTTAGAGTTTTGGACGGAATGATTTCCACAATCTTAGCATGATATGGATCAGATTTGGTAGTAAATATTTCATCCCATGGATTATTCTTAGGTTGGCCTAAGGATTCTTCCACTAGCTCATCAATTGGCATGGCATCAAGAGGCTGGTTTTGCAAGAAGTTTTCAGTAAGGTCATCCTAATATAGCTACCTACTTCCTACATTAGTGTCTAATGTACAAAATGGGTAGAGGGATGAATGATAAAAATATTCCTCCTCCTCTTCCTCTACCCACAAAGGTAAATCATGTTCAACATAGGGTTGAGTAGGGGGGATATAAATACAATCTGCTTTATGAGATGCCCATTTTTAATAGTCATGTTTCCTGCCATGCAACTAATGTAAGCGTCAACAATGGCTAACCAAACTCTCCCTAGAATGAGAGGGTACCCATTAAACTTGGTTTTGGGTTGGAGGACAGGAAAGTCTATGGGATACTCCCAGGAGTCAATGGAGATCAACACATCCTCAATAGCTCCCTTGGGGGCTACTGCAAATCTATTTGCAAGCTGCAATACTATATCGGTCTTTCTCAAGGCTCCTTGGAGGATGACTTTTAGCATAGTTTCCTTTGTCATGACATTGATTGTAGCCCCAAGGTCAATCAATGTGTTGGGAACTTGTTGTGGGAAAACAACAACCCCCATTTTTACTTTATTATTTTCATTATAACAATGGGGACCCTTTATGTAAATTTTGATCATATCACTCTTTTGAAGTTTTAGTTTGGTTAAATTTGTGGGATTTTCAATTTCCTTGGTTTCTGTATTGACTCCTTGATTGTGTGTTGTTTCTTACCAGCTTCCAAGCAACTCTAATTTTGTTGAGATTGGGCTTACGATTTGCAAAAGACGCTTATTCAAAGTTGATTTAATTTTCACCACCTAGGCTTAAAAATGTATTATACTTTTGTAAATATAACTAATTTTATAATTTGTAATTATTATTATGTAATTAATTTATTAACCTAGATTAATTAAGTTAATTATAAGTAGTTTAATTAATATGTAAATATTAATTTTTAATTAATTTATAATCAATTATTATTTTAAACTATTCTACAAGAAAAACCCACCGGATTCAAGAGTTTAATGTACATATATTAAAACAATATATATCAAATTATAAACAATATATATCAAATTATATCCTATTAGGAGGTCATGGGGTCAAATCTCCTCAACACCCTTGGGGTTAGGGCTTGCTAGTTTGGCCGATGGGTAGATCCCTTCAAGTTGATCTACCTAGATTTTCCGTGAATGTATTGACCACTCAGTGTCCATGAACCACCCTTAATATATATATCACCAGAGCATGTAACAAAATTAAATCGCAATTTCTAAACACCCAGGCTCACGGGCCTTCGAGCTCTCAAGTTATCATGTAAACAAAGAGCCATTGGTATAAATATTTTAATATATGGTATAGAGGGAAAGCCCACTCCACGTGGAGCCCGACTCTTCCCTCCCCTTCTTATTCCTTACGGTACTCTGAGCTTCCGAGCTTCCAGACTCCTCCTCTTCTTCTTTTCAATACTCCCCTTACTATATGCCTTACCATTACATACATTTCCTCATTTGAGGATTAACCAAACATTCCTCTTGTAATCTTTGACTTTAATTTTGGTTTTATTTGTGTTTAATATTAATTAACTAATAATATATATATATATATATATATATATATATAATATATATATATATATATATATATATTATATTATATATTATATATATAATATAGTTTTATTTTTAAAATTATTAAAATTAATTAAAATAGAAATCTAATTAAAATTGGGCAGGAGTGGGTATTTTTAACAAACTAGCAGTTTTGACACCCAAATTTGGAGGCTCATAAGTTGGGTTCCATTCAACCAAACAGGATTCAAGACAACTCGTTGAAGATAAAACAATGAAGAATATGTTGGGAGTGGTTTCATGATGAGATTTGGTCATAAACTATACCTAAAAATTAGGAGAAAATGGAGCTTTGAATTTGAACAAAAAAAACAATTTCTAAATTTGTTTTGGGAAAACTTGGTTGGTTGAAGCTTTTGGTTGTTTCTAATTCATTCGAGGGAGAACGCTTGGGCCAGTGAAATATTTTCAGAGATCTAAGGGTAGTACAATTTTATTTTATTTTATTTTTTAATTAAATTTTAATTGGAGAATTTGTTTTTCTCATTTTTGTATTTTCAATTTCATGCACAATTTCAATAGGTTCAATCTCAATTTTGATTGGTTTTTCCAAGAGAATTGTTGAAGAAGATGAGACAAAGGAATTGGAGCAATGACATTGCATGAATAAAAGAGAAAAACATGATTTGCAACTCCAAAATTTGTTGGATCAAATATGTTTGCAACAACTCTCCATTTTGGACAATTTTTTGTAAATTATAAATAATGTTTTAGAGAATGAGGAAAGGGTTCCTCTTCTCTGCAAATTGGAGTCTCTAAGAAATTTTGTAAAGGGAAGTTGATCTATAGACAGTGAGGGAAACTCAAGCCTAAGGATATTGGGGGTTTTCTTTTAGAATTCAATCTTTGTTAATGAGGGAGAACTTGCACTTTTGTAACAGGTTCAATTATTGTATTTTCAGATACTTTAACTTGTTAATACAATTCATTTGCATTCAATTGCAAATATTTGTTAATTGTTCTTTGTTCTGTACTTTTTTTGATGTGAGAATGATTGTCTTTTAGATCAGTTATCTGATATATTAGTTTCGTAGATCTGCTATTTATGTTCTATTTGGTCAAGTACTTAAATTAATTTTCTGAGTAACTATTTACTCAGAAATTTTTCATCTAAAAATGATTTAACTGTCATTAGAATTGAGTGAGGTTTTTTCCTAGTCTTGATGGCTTACTTTTCACTACTTTAAATCTCCCAACAAAGCATGTTATGTGCTTACTATATCAGTTGTTAGAACTTCTTCCTCAGTATGATATTCATCATTAAAAGCATGTTAAATTCCTAATTTTTTAAAAGTCTCACACTTGATATTTGGGAGCTATCTCCTAAGTATCAAGTCAGGTTAGTTGCTTTTAATTTTCTGCACTACATTAGACTTAGATTTAGAGTTAAATTAATTATTTTCATCCTTAGAAGCCCCCTTATACAGGGAAAAACTTTAAGTGACGTGGCTTGGCTGAACCCTGAGTAACTGGACCCAATAAAACTAGTAAGAGCCATCATTTAAACAGATAAGAGTTTGATTTGGGACTCTTACGGGATGACCTCCCCAAACTTTGATGAGGCCATTGTTTGGCCATCAACATAACTAAAATACTGTTGATGTGCACATCCACCACTGGGCTACCAGGATCCAATTACTTTAGGGAGATAACGCTCCCAAGAATTAGATGAGATAGATGTCCAACAACATTAATAGTGGGGGCATATATTTTTCTTCTTCCAGGCCTCTTAAAACAATATTCCCTGATAATCTTGTTGTAAATGGGAAATCTTTTATTGCTTGGAGAAGGGGTATTTAACACATAAGTTTTTCAATTCTCCCAGAAGTTCAAATACTTTTGGGGTGTGCTGCTTAGGTTGGACCAATCTTTCGGGATAGAGAGGCATACTAGCTCGAGAGACACTATCTTCCTTCTCTTCTTCAAGGTCTTCAGATGGAGAATGTGGGTGAGCATCTAGAAGTACCTTCCCATACCTAAGGTTCATCTCCTGGATCTCCACAACATAAGGAAGATAGGATGTTTCCCCATTTTAGACCTGCTGGGCCCGCTTGTTGGTCGGGTTCCGATTAGATTGGGCAAGCGTTTGAGGTTGCTTGGGTGGATTATTATGGGGTAGTTGTGGTTGAGGTGGAGGAGGAGGCATTAAGGCAAGAGGTTGGGCTACCTAGGGTCTACATCCTTGTGAAGGGTTGCCCCATTGAGGAGGTTGAGGTTAGTATGGATGGAAGGGTGGATTGACAGGCTGAGGAGCATACTGAGGAGAATAAGACCAAGGAGAGGGCATAGACCAAGCTGAGTGAGTTGGAGGATACCAAAGCTAAAAGGATTCATTCTAGTTTGGATTGAAAGAAGGTTAATGTGCACCTTGCATGCTTTTCTAGTATGGTCGAGGGCCTTGTGGCCTCATTTGGTTGATGAAGCAAAGCTGATCGAATCCACTCTCCTCCCCTTCATATACAACCTTTAGGCTTGGAAGAGAGGGGAATTTGTAAATTGCATGGTTTTCCTCACAAATAGTGTAGACCTCTATGAAATTTAGTGGGCACTCATTTATGAGGTACCTCTTGGCTCATTTAGGGAAAAAGATAGCCAATGCCCTTTCTACCTCTTCCTGCTTCTTTTTGATCTGCATAATATCCATTTGTAAGGTGAAGGTGTGAAACATATCACTCTTAAAGTCTTTTAGCATATTACCTATTTCATGTTTGATGGTTGATCAGGCCTTGACTGGACCTACCCCTCTTCCTTGTAACCTTAGGATGATTCTTGAATATTGTCTTGATGTCTTCATAGTAAGCTGCTAAATATCTCCACAAGAAAAAATATTGAGGGTCTCCATCAAATCCTCCCTAATCCATTAGATAAGTACAAGCTTCAATGATTCTAGGTCAAGGGTGAAACTAGCTCTTCTATAGTTGAGTTGGAATCTTTCCTCATACTCATCTAAAGATTCATTTGTCCCTAAGGTCATCCTAAATATATCTTCTTTTGTTTCTATTGACCTAGAATAGTCCCTTTATTTATGATTGAAACTTCCCGCATTTGAGCCCAAGTGGTGATGTTGCCTCCTTCCAAGCTCATGAACTAGTGTAAGGCTGCATCCTTGAGGATGGAATGAACCACCACAAGATTCTTCTCATCAAAAATTTAATCATAGGTTCTACAAACCATAGTAAACTCAAACATGAATGTGTCAGGGTCTTTATAGGCTAGGCCATGGAAGTGTGGGAGAGAAAAGAGGCTTATTTTTTTCATTCTGGCCTCCCCATTGGTTTATTGGATAGGATTGAGCTTAGTCTTCTTATTCTCAGCCATGTTGTGGGTAGGTGTTATGGGTTCTTCCTCCCCTATAGGTTCTTCAAAGGTTTTTGGCTGATCACCTAAAGGATTCTCTAACTCCTTTGTGGCCAAAGTAGGAGGTTCACAGTCACCAAAGAAAAGTGATTGTTGACTGCTAGAAGGGTTGGGGGGTTTTGGTAGGAATTTCCCTACATTATCCCTAATATTGCTAAAAATGAAATAGTTTGTTCTTTTGTGTTTTTTATCTTATATATATATATATTATTATTTATTATATTATTTATTATTATTATTTTTTTAAGACAAGAAAAATTAATGCAAAGTAAAAGAAAAATAGAAAAGAAAGAAACTATAAGCAGAAACAACACCTAATAGGACACCTCCCCGAAAATGACACCAAAGAGTGATAAGCCTCAATATTGAAACAAGCATTTTGCAACTCCCAATGCTACCAATTTTAATTATCAACCTAGGGTTCATACAAACTTAAGAGGTGACAATGCTATATGCATAGTTTTCTAGCCTCCACTCAAGTCACTTTGAAGCAATGAACCAAACCAAAGTATACAAAGACCACTCTATCAATTGAATCTAGATTTAAAAGGAAAGAAATTGCATGAAAGGAAAGTCCTAATTTACTTGCAGAAAAGAAAATGGTACTCTATTTGAAAGAATTTAAATGATGCTTACTCAAATGCAAATGCTGAGCTAACTACAGAAATGTAAAGACTATATTACTTGCAGGAATGTAAAGGCTACACTACTTATAGAAAAGTAAAGGCTACACTACTTTCATAAATTTAAAGCCTATACTACTTGCAAAAATGTAAAAATTAATCTATTTTCAAAATTTAAATGTTGCATTGAAAGCAAACCTTGTCTATACATAGGAAATAACAATGTTGAAATGAAAATCTTAGCTTAAGAATAAAGAAAGAAAACTAATATATCTTGTATAAAGTAAAAGGGAATCTAATTAACCTTCAATCACTGCATTCAAAAAGATTATACTTAGAAACAAAGTTCATTATATGCTTCATGAGGCAATCAAGAAAATCATCACTGCGTTATCCAATTCATAAATATGTCCAGTAACCGTAATTGTTGAAATGTGTTGAAGTAGTAAAAAGACAAGTCTTAAGTGGTATTTAGTCTTCCTTAATCATGGTTGCAGATCCCAATGGACATTATTCAGGGCAAGGAGGAAAAAATCAAGCTTCAAGGTCAATTCTGGTCAAGTTTACATGGTGCTATCAGATTTCCCTGTTTTGCTATAGGATTAAATCCATGAGCATTCTGATAGTGAAAAAGGTGATTTGAAGGAGGGAAAAGGTAATAGAGGGTAAATGAAGGTTGTATGAAGCCCTTTCAAAGCTTAGTAGCCATTAGGGGCTGATATTGCACAATAACCAATGCTCACGATGTCCTTTAATAAACCATATATATACTCTTGGTGAATAGTTCTTTGAGGGGGTTGTTGAGGTTGAGAAAAAGGGAGATGATAGTGGGATAAGGAGTCTGAATGCCAATTATAACAATGCAAATACATAGTAGTACCCGCACACCGCATAAATTTATTCAATATTGCCAAACTCATAAAGCCTATTAACAATGTAAATTGTAAAAATTGAAACGATAGAGAAATGATGAGTTGAATTTTATTTGAAATCTAACTATTGCATTGAAAGGAAACCTATATTGTAGTCTACACTAAGCCTGCATCCACAAGAGGTTATATTTCATGTGCTCAAAGAAACTACTAACCAATCACTAGCTTAGAGAAAACATAGATGAAATAATAGTACTAATAACAATTGCAAAAGAAAGCAATTATATATTTTTGGCTTGCCAATACATTATCCTCAACTACACTTCCCACAAGAAAGGTGGTATATAGACCTACACAAGCAATTTTTATAAAAAAATCCTATTAATAAAGGAAGAAAATGTTGCTAGGAAATAAAATGCATAAGTAAATACACAAGAGAGATACTAGAGCCTTTGGGTTGGGCCCTAATCCAAGGGGAATCAACCCTCTAGAATAAGCTCAGATGGAAGATAAATTTTTTTTCCTCATTAACATCAAATAGTGCTCCAATACATGACAAATGAATTGAAATAACAATTTCGAGCTTTTAGCCCTTAGTAGCCTCTATCTCTAAAAATTCTGAATCCTATTAAGCCCTTGGGCTTCCTTATATATACAAAAATAATTGAGGGGAAATCTCCTTGGAAAGAGGGTTGCTTCCCTTCAAAAATTGCTAGAAATTTGGATATAGCTCCCTGAGATCCTCACAATCCTTGAGTGCATCATCTGTTAGTGAATCTTCGAACTGTGGGTGAATAAATTCAGGGAGAAGTCGAGTTGTAGGTGAGTAAATGTAGGGTATAATCCTCCTACATCTTATCGAACTGTCTCCAATGTATCTTTGCAAAGTGAGTGCACTCAAATGCACTCTTTTCCTGCACATTAATCACATTAGGCCACGAGATATGACTATCATCCTTTAGTGTTCCTAATAAACACATAATAGTTGAAAATATGTCATTAAATGTGAGGAAAGAGGTAAATATAGGATGAAGGAAGACTAGATGGGTGTTATAGGCCATTTTTTCACAGCCGATCAATAGGCTTGCAAATTGGATCAATCAACATCTTTGAACATGTTATCATCATCCCTTCACAAATCCCTAAGCATGACCTTTCCAAAAAGTCTGAGTTTCTAGGATTAATTTCTCAAAATCAATGTTTTTAGCCCCAGTGCACCCTGCCCCTTTAGCCACTTGCATTTAGAGCTGATTTCTCCCTTCTGCACCAGTGGTGGTAAGCACTTGTTGCTACCTTCTATAGATGTGATGATTCTAAACATTCTGGAAAATTAAAAAGAATTATGAAGCTTCCTCTTCTAGAAGATTCCAAGGGTTGTTTTAACTATTTACCATGGATAAGAAGCTGTAATCCTATATGATCCTACCTTGGAGATTTCACCTCTTATCCCTTGAGCTCATCCTCCGATCATATGTAGATCTCAAGCCCATAATGGTAAATCCTAAAATACCATCCTTCTCCTATAAATTTACTACCATCCATAGAATCATGGTTGGATTTTGGAGATTGATTGTGCCCTTATGTGCTGCCTTGAACCTAAAGGAGTCATCATATTCATGCATTAGGGTTGATATTGAGGTGTTCTTTGTGGTAAGGAAGGTCAAGTCAGCTTGGGGATATTTCTACAAGATCAGTTACTATTTATGATTGTAAACTCTCTCTTATTTATATTAGTATAGAGAGTATCTTGTTTTTATATATGTGTTGTGTTATGTTTGTACTCATGTATTTCAATGCCTTGCTGATTCATTGAATAGAGATGTTAGATTATGCTACTTGGTTTTTGTATATGATTTACTTGTTTCAGTCATGTGTACAGGTTCTAATTATAGCACTTGGAGCTACAATTGGAACTTATAAGTGAGGAGAAAAGGAAACCTTGATACATATTCAAGGTAGAATTCATTCCCATACTTTAATCTCTCTAAGGAAACTTCTATATTATTTGTCTTTTGTTGTTCTATACTAATCCACTAGGTCTAGGGAATTCACCTTTTTACGCAATCATAAGTTCTGCAAAAAAAATTAGCGACTCCACTGGGGATAAGGTCTTTGGGGAGCCATGACTAATATAACCAAAGATCCTGAAGCATAGTTCCTTTTCTTGTGTCAATCTTGTTAAAAATGAAACAAGGTCCTCGAAGCAAAGTTCCTTGTCCTGTGGTAGGCTCGTTAAAAAATGAAACAAATTCCCTTGAGCATAGTTATTTTCCTATTTCGAGGTCGTTAAAAAATGAAAAATATCCCCTTCCACTTCGAGCCTTTGATTAGATCTTGTAAATTCCCAGTCAAATCTTTCACTTGATCTCATAAATGAACCTTCACTCCATCCGCCTATTAGTAAAAAATAGTCTACTTAAGTGCATGAAATGAATCTTGGGGGGCATGTGCCTAGAATTGAGTCATTATGTCAGGGGCATGCATACTTATTTCAAACATAGTTTTCCTTTGTTTCAAGCTTGTGTAAAAATGAAACCATTTTCATCCTACCTCTCATGATTGCCATTTTTGTTATCAACCCCTTTATGCCAGATGAGCCTTATTTTTCTCATTCCATCATCACCATCTGCTTGGTTGATCATACACTTTCACTTGGTTGTTTTAGCCTTCCATGAGGAAAAAAACCGATGAGTGGTCTTATTAGGTAGTCTCTTGACCTCTACATGTTTTGAGAAGTTCCATCATAACCAGAACCAGTTTCTACCCTTTATACCACTTGTTCCTCAAGGAGGAATATCCTTTCAACTCTTTTTAGATTCCCTAAACATGAAAAGATTGTCAAGCACTTGTATTTTTGAAAATGTTAAAGTAAATGAAAGGGTGTCTACTCAATATAAGTTTAACCCTTTTCTGGACTGGGATATACTATTTATGGAAAAGGAATACCTTAGTTGAAGATGGCTCAGAGGTTCTCCTGAGTATCATTTTCTACCTTTTTGGACTCAAGAGAACATTTACAAAAAGGAATCTTTGGAGTTTTCATTTTCACCTCTTTTTCAAACTCTCTAAACATGAAAAGGAGTCGAGTTACACCTCCTCTAGACTTGTAAAAGTATCAAACAATGTTGGAATCATCAAACATGACGGTACTGCACCAATCCTTCTCAGGGTTTGTTAAAAATACTTAGAAGGATTCATCTGAAGGGTGAACTTATAAATCAAGCATATGTTATCCTCCTCAAGCTTGTAAAAAATAAAGAGGTATTGACCATAAATGGTTGGAGAAATTGGGAAAATAGGGTACTTCACCTGTTAATGGCAATGATTCACTCTTGAATACGATACTCTCTTGCTTCATCTCCATGAATGTTGGGTTGGAAATCTACTTGTGTTTTGGTTCATTACACCATATCAAGGTCTCCACATTCGATTTTGGGTCAATGCTGCCAACTCCTTTTATTTTTTCCAATATGTTGAAGAGAATTTCTTCAATTGATATCTGATACGATAATCCTAATCTTTCATTCATGTCTATAATTCTTGAACTAGTTCCACATCAACATCATTCTGTCTTAAATATTGGTATGCGTTTCGTGTCATTGATGGGGGACACATCAAGGCCCTCCTGCGACGGGTCGCTTCTTGTCGACATTAGCTCATTATTGAGGAACTTGAATTATAAACTCCTTTTGGTAGCTTGGGGCTTACATACATCAATGACACATTTCCTCACTCTCGGCAACATGTTTTCATCATTGGCCTTCTACCAAAATATTTTGTGTGGTGTTCAACTTCAACTTATTCATTCACACCATACAAATTGTACTATGGTACCTTGAGAGCCATTAACATCATTAATGATTTCTCTCGCATCTGTTGAGGACTAACATCATTGGCCAGTAATCAAATGTTGTCTTCCATGTTCGGCTCCATCTCCTTTATTCACATGGTTAGACTCGTAGGTTGGATACCTGAGCGAACGAGATAGAAGACCCCAAATCTAGTTCCATCCATTCGGGCTGCACTTTTAGGATTAATGAAGGATTACAAAGCATGATGGCCATGATCATACATGCAATCATCCAAGTGTGGGTCCACCCTCCGTCATTAGTGAATGTGACTTTTTGATCATTGTACATGTAATGTTCGCTTATATGATGAGCATGGGTATGCCTCCCTCAACGAAGATATCATGATGAAAATGTATTGTAACATATGATGATCTCAACCAATTGTTCTTGATCCAAACTTATCACAAGGAAAAGCACTTCATTCATCATATGCCATTTCAGAACTTGTTCTTTAGGGGGAAATCTGTTATAGGAAATTTCGTCACATCTGGTCAATAGGACAGCAAACCGAATCAATCAACATCTGTGAACATGTTTTGATCATCCCTTCACAAATCCATAAGCATTACCTTTCCAAAAAGTTTGAGTTTTTGGGATTAATTTCTCAAAATCAATGTTTTTAGCCCCAAAGCACCATGTCCCTTTAGCCACCTGAATTCAACACTGTTTTCTCCCTTCTGCACCAACACTGGTGAACACTTGTTGCTCCCTTATGCAAGTGCGCTTATTCTATAAATTGTAGAAAATTAAAAAGAATTATGAAGCTTCCTCTTCTAGAAGCTTCCAAGGGTTATTTTAACTATTTACCATGAATAAGAATCTCGAATCCTATCTAATCCTACCTTAGAGACTTCACCTCTTATCCCTTGAGCTCATCCTCCCATAATATGTGGATATCAAGCCCATAATTGTAAATCCTAAACTACCATCCTTCTCCTATAAATTTACTGCCATCTATAGCATCAGGGTTGGATTTTGGAGATTGATTGTGCCCTTATGTTGCTGTCTTGAACCTAGAGGAGTCATCATCTTCATGCATTAGGGTTAATGTTGAGGTGTGCTTTGGTGTACTTAGTTAAGTTCTTCCTAACCAATGAGGTCCATTGTGTGATTTCTTGATTCACTTTCCGATCATCCTGCTTGTGTAGAACAATAGGTAATCTGTCTCCCTGCAGAAAAATAATCATATGTACTAACACAGAGGAGTATGTAAACACTCCTTCCGTACTAATATTAATCAATTTCTCATCCATAGTTTTAGTCAAGAATTGAGTGTAATTATACATGAAGGCAGGTTTGTTTTCTTTAGAGAAAATGGATATATAACCTAGGATAACTTCATCTACCCATTGATATATTTGGTAGCCTAATGAGAAACAAATTAGGGAAATGATGTGTTTAGCTCTCTTAGGGAACATGGATGTTGGATAATGAGGATTATTTTTGGGGAGTTCAGCATCTTCAGGGAAAAATATCTCAAAAATTTGAGCTCTTTAAGGGAAGGTGAGCATTTGATATAGGTTCATTAATACTGCAGTGGAGAAAAAGCTAAGGGAATCATTTTAAGGGATCATAGGCATTTTGTTGATGATTTCTAGGGTGATAGATATTAGAATGTCTCCGCTCTGAGCTACCATAGTTCTCTGCAAAGGGTGATACTTAGATTGACACCACATGAGTAGATCAGGAAAATAATAGGTTTGAGGAAACATCTACAGGGGCGTAAGGGATTCCCATATATTTATATCATGTTCAGAGTTAATATAGGTCTGTTTAAGCCAATTGTGTAATTTGAACATGTCGAATTCACATTTTGTGTGTGTGACTTTGAAAAACTGGTCAACCAATGGAATGTGATCAAGGTCTAAGGCATCAAAGACTTTTGGGTTTTCCTGTAATGAAGCAGAACTGGTAAATGGCTTATCTTCCTTCTTAGGAGCCATGAATACAATACTGTAATGAAGGATAACAGAAAAAGGATCAGATATATCTTAAGGTGATGTGTACTGGTTGTAAGCTTTGGCAGTGGCGTAAAATTTCAAACACGGATAGAGAAATCAAATAGTGGAAAGAGAAGTTTAGGAAAAGGGCATAACGGGGTGAGGATATTATTTATAATTGGGATTAGTATACAGTTATGGGAAAGCCGTTACTGATCAGAAAAATGGGAATTTACCGCAGAGGGAAAATAGTAACAGGAGGAAATAGATAGCGGAAACGGATCGACGACAACGGATAGGGACACGCAGCATGTAGTGGTTGGAGGTGGAAGGCATGGGAAGATAACCGTTGGTGCGGTATCGGGAGGCGCAGGAAACCCGATAGGCGGATTTTGGAGGGGGGTGGTGGTAAGTGGTATTGGGTGAGGGGGCTACGAAGCATGGAGTAGGTGACACGTAGTAGGGGGCCCAGGTGGGTAAAAATTCTTTTCGCACCCTCTCCTGTCGTTATCACATACCATAGCGGGGGAGGTGCGAAGTGGCTTCCCCGCTGTTGATCTGGGTAGGGAAGCGGATCATCGTTGATTTTTGCTTGACCTTTATCATTTCATGACAAATCACCTTTGTCGTATATGACTTTGACAAAAAAAATATAATATTTATTTACATAAGATTAATCACCATTTAAAAAATGTAATTGAATGCTAATTGAAACTTAATCTAACTTTGGCGCATTTAGATTAGCAACCATTATTGCCTAATGGAATTGTAATCCTAGTCCAGTACAACTTTGGCCAAACTTGTTGGAGTCATGATTTCCGTTACGCCAAAACCCATAGGTATTAGTAAACAGACGCATTGCTAAATTTAAGCACATGCCACGAAACACACGGGGAGCATTGAACTTCTATACCGCCATTAACGGGGAGCCAACAAACTCCCCCCCAACGCAAGCCCAGTGTGTTTCGAACTTGATACCTTTGGCTCTGATACCACTGCCTTGGAGCCTGTTTTAAGCCATACAAGCTCTTCTTCAACCTGCACACTAGTTTCTCCTTCCCTTTCACCTCATATCCTTGTGGCTGCTGCATATATATCTCTCCCTCCAAATCCCCATGGAGAAAGGCTGTCTTTACATCTAACTGCTTAAGATGAAAATCTTCCACTGCTACTAGACTTAAAATAGTTTTGATTGAACTCATTTTAACAAGAGGAGAAAATATTTCATCAAAATAAATACCTTTCTTCTATGCAAACCCCTTACCACAAGTCTAGCTTTGTACCTCTGTTTTCCTCCTTCTTCTTCCTTCAGCCTGTAAACCCATTCATTCTTCAATGTAGTTTTTCCTGCAGGAAACCTGACTAAGTCCCAAGTCTGGTTATGCATTAAGGAGTCCATCTCTTCTTCCATGGCTACCTCCCACTTCTTCCTACTTTCAACTTGCATTGCTTCTTCATAACATTCTGGTTCACCAGAATCAGTCAACAATAAATAATATAATGAAGGAGAGTATCGTTCAGGGGGTCTACTTATCTTGGTAGATCTTCTAACACCACTTTCAGGTGTTTGGGGTGCTTGTTGCTGTAGTGGTGGTTGCTGATTATTATTATTTTCAGGCACGCACCTTTACTTTTTCAGTGATTTCATCAAGAACTGTGTATTCCTTGTTTTCTTTTTCCTGTTTCTTTTCCTGCAAATGATTCTTATACAAGAACTTTTCATTGAATATTACATCTCTGCTCCTAATGATTTTGTGATTTTCATAATCATATAAGCGATAACCAAAATCATTAACACCATATCCAATAAAGGTACATTTCTTTGACTTTGCCTCAAGCTTTGTTCTATTTTCTTTATCAATATGGACAAAGGCCTCACAACCAAAGGCTTTAAAAAAGAGTAGTTTACCTTTTTACCTGTCCATGCTTCCTCTGGAACACCACCATCCAAGGAACTTGAAGGCCCTCTATTTATTAGATAAAAAATAGTATCTATAGCATCTACCAAAAACTGTAAAGGCAATCCTGCATGCAATCTCATGCACCTTGCACGCTCCGTCATTGTTCTGTTCATCCTTTTTGACACACCATTTTCTTGTGGTTTTCTTGGAACTGTCTTCTCTCTGCGAATTCCATGCTTTGAACAATACCTATCAAACTCTTTGTTGCAATATTCACCTCCATTGTTTGATAGATCAACACTTCAATTTCTTTCTTGTCTCAATCTCAACAAAAGCTTTCCATTTCTTGAAAGTATCAAATACAACAGATTTATTCTTAATACAATAAATCTAAGTTTTTCTAGTTGCATCATCAATAAAAGTAACATAATAACGAGAGCCACCGAGATATGATACCTGAGCAGGTCCCTATACATCTGTATGCACAAGCTCTAATTTTTCGCTCTTCTTTTCTTTCCCAACTCTGAGAACTCTGACTCTCTTCTGTTTTCCATAAATGCAATTCTCACAGAAGTCCAAATCAACATTCTTCAAACCTGGCAACAAATTCCTTGAGTGAAGAATCTTCATCCCCTTTTCACTTATGTGTCCGAGCCTATGATGCCATAATGTTGCATCTGCTCCTTTGGAAGTTAAAGCATTAACAGAGTTAGAAATACCATTGCATAAATACAATGTACCATCCTTTTCACCTTTTGCTATTACCAGGGCTCCTTTGGTGACCTTCCAAGCTTTATCTGTGAAAGTTGTCACACAACCTTCACTGCCTAACTGCCCTATTGAAATCAGATTTTTCTTTGGATCTGGAACATGCCTTACCTCCTTTAGTAGCCATTTGTTTCCATTCTATTGTTTTACAAGAACCTTACCCATTCCAACAATTTTAGAAGGTTTATCATCACCCAAACAGACTTGTCCAAAATCTCCTTGAACATAGTCATGAAAGTATTTCTTATCAGGTGTGGTATGGAATGAGGCCCCTGAATCTACCACCCAGGAATCAGTCAATATAGGTCTGTTTAAGCCAATTGTGTAATTCGAACATGTCACATTCTGTGTCTGTGATTTTGAAAAACTGGTCAACCAATGGAATGTGATCAAGGTCTAAGGCATCGAAGACTTTTGGGTTTTCCTGTAATGAAGCAGAACTGGTAGATGGATTATCTTTCTTCTTAGGAGCCATGAATACAATACTGTAATGAAGGATAACAGAAAAAGGATCAGAGATACCTTAAGGTGATGTGTACTAGTTGTAAGCTTTGGCAGTGGTGTAAAATTTCAAACACGGATAGTGAAATCAAATAGTGGAAAGAGAAGTTTAGGAAAAGGGCATAACAGGGTGAGGATATTATTTATAATTGGGATTAGTATACAGTTATGGGAAAGCCATTACTGTTCGGAAAAAATGGGAATTTAATGCAGAGGGAGAATAGTAACAGGAGGATATAGATAGCCGAAATGGATCGACGACAACGGATAGGGACACGTGGCATGCAGCGGTTGGAGGTGGAAGGCCTGGGAAGATAACCGTTGGTGTGGTATCGGGAGGCGCGGGAAACCCGATAGGAAGATTTTGGAGGGGTGGTGGTGGTGGTAAGTGGTAATGGGTGAGGGGGCTGCGAAGCATGGAGGAGGTGACACGTAGTGGGGGGCCCGCATGGGTAAAAATACTTTTCGCACCCCCTCCTGCCGTTATCACATATCATAGCGGGGGAGGTGCGAAGTGGCTTCCCCGCCGTTGATCTAGGCAGGGAAGCAGATCACTGTTGCTTTTTGCTTGACCTTTATCGTTTCATGGCAAATCACCTTTGTCGTATATGACTTCGGCAAAAAAAACATATAATATTTATTTACATAAGATTAATCACCATTTAAAAAACATAATTGAATGCTAATTGAAACTTAATCTAACTTCGATGCATTTAGTTTAACAACCATTATTGCCTAATTGACTTGTAATCCTAGTCCAGTACAACTTTGGCCAAACTTTGAGCATATTAAGCCATTAATTTATCCTATTCTATCCTATCTTCTAGTGTTTGACCAAGATTAAGTAGTTTTGTGAACTTATTCACTAATCTAAAACATAAATTTAAATGATTTGATCAAGATTAAACTACATGATTCAAATCATAAGAAAAGGTTGTGGCATGTAAACAAACTGCACAAAAAACCTTGATTTATTACAATGCAATTTATTGTTATGAAGTGGCATTTAAACATACACACTTATACAAATTTTGATTTCCTTTTGATAGGGTTTTATTTCGTTTTTTTTTTTTTTTTTTTTTTTTTTTTTTTTTTTTTTTTCATATTTCCATTTTTTCGTACCCTCTTTTATAAATAAAAACTAACTTATCAAAAAAAAGCATATTACAACATCGGCTCCAACAGGGGACTGCTTCCTGTTACAGGTTGTAGAGAACTTGCAGATCCATGTACCTTCTCCTTGGGCTAATGGGGTCTTTGTTGAAACAAATACATATTGCATGTAGAATAAAATCTCCAATATTATACAATGATGAATGAATGGAAACCTCTCAATACTGAATGTAGTGCTTCAAGTGTTTCCCATTGACAAGAAATGAGGAATACTCTCCCTCCAAATTATGCAGAATGAAAGTGTTATTACTCTTAACTTCAACAATGCTAAAAGGACCCAACCAGAGGTTATCAAACTTCCCATGTTTCCCTTTGTCTTCTCTTCTAGCATCACATCTTAGTACCAAATCACCTTCCTTGAAATCTCTTTCCCAAGCTTTCTTATCAAACACACTTTTCATTTTACTTTGATATTTCTTAAGCTTGTAATGAACTTCATCTCTATCCTCATTTAGTTCTATGATCTGATTTATTCTTTGAGAGAAGTCATCAGGCTCTTCATTTGACTCTTGCCAAAACTTCATGATAGGAAAAGCTAAATGTGTGGGAAATATAGCTTCTGTACCATAAACGAGTTGAAAAGGGGATTTAGCTATCGATCTTCTTGGTGAAATATTGTTGGCTCAAAGTGCATAATGAGAAGACTGTCCCAACTCCTTTTATGATCCTCCAATGATTTATTTATAGCTTTAACCAAACTTTTATTTCAGGACTCTGCCAATCCATTTCCATGTGGATAGTTTGGAGTAGAATGATGCAACAAGATTTGATATTTTTGACAGAACTCAATCATCTTAGTGTTGCTAAATGTTGTTGCATTGTCTATCACTATTTTCTCGGGGCATCCAAATCTAGACAATGTATTCTTCAATAAATTTGATAACAATAATATCAATTGCATTTATGAATGGAATGGCCTCTACCCATTTGGTAAAGTAATCTGTATCAGTCAATATCCATCCGTGCTGACTTCTTGATGGAGGGTGAAGTTCACCAATGAAATCCAATCCCCATTGAAGGAAGGGTGCTCGAACTAGTACTGGACCAAATGGAAGAGCTGCTAGTCTCTGCTTTCCATCAAACATCCGACACTATGTACAGCTCCTAAGCTTTGCTCCCACTTGTGAAAACATAGTAGGTCAATAAAACCTTTCCCTTAAGATCTTGCATGCTGTAGCCCTCCAAGCATAGTTCCCTCCACAAATTCTTGCATGAAATTGATCAATGATCGCTTCTGTCTCATTTTCTGTTAAGTAAAGTAAAATGATGTTAAGAGGATCCTTCCAATATGTATTTGCATTAACAATACAATAATTTACAACCTTCAACTTCAATGTTTTATATTGATTTTTGTTGAATTCATGTGGACATTCAAATTCTCTAAGAAAATTCACAATATCAGAGTACCAATATGATAATAAATTTTTTTCATCAATGTGAATTAGAATTGACTGATCTGATGTAGAAGGTTCTTGTGGATTCTCCTGTATTGGGATTTCATAAGGTTCTTGTGGATTCTTCATAGTTGGGCTCTAAGAAGGTTCTTGTGGATTCTCTTGTGTGGGGGTTGTAGAAGGTTATTGTGGATTCTCCTGTGTGGGGGTTGCATAAGGTTCTTGTGGATTCTTCTCCGCTGCAATTTCAAAAATAGAATTTATTCCTAAGATCTTGCAATTGGATTCAACAAAGAGCTTAGCCAGGCCTTGACCTTTTACCTGCTTGGTAGTCTTAATGATGAGATCATACTCTAAAATTTTAGTTATCCATCTCCCTCTCCTTCCATCAATATCAGGTTGAGTTAAAACAATTTTGACAACACTATTGGGTACAAGGCAATGATAGAAGAGTGGAGGAGATATACTCTAAAGGATTTCAGAGCTTCAACTAAAGAATAGGCTTGCTTTTCAATACTGTCATACTTTAGCTCAACATCTCTCATAACTTTGCTAAAAAATGCAATGGGTTGGTCATCTCCATCTATGTTCTTTTGCAAAAGAATGATAGCTAAGGTAGTTTTAGAAGAAAAAGAAAACACACTAAAAGGTTTAGAGTAATTTGGACTCAGGGCTAAGATGGGGGCTTCTGCGATGGCCTTTTTAATCTGATCAAATGCATACCTAGCAGGAATAGTCCATTTATCTTCATGGTTATTTTTCAACATATCAGTTATGTCCTTAACAATTTCAGCATAATTAGGGATAAACCTTCTTAAAAAATTAATTTTCCCAAGGAAATCTTGAACTTCCTTCTTTTTCCTTGGTAATATGAGTACCTGAATTGCTAAGACTCTTTTAGGATAATTGACTAATCCTTCTTTAGAAATGATGTGTCTAAGTAGTTTTCCTTCTTGGAGTGCAAACAAAGACTTCTTGGGATTAACAAAAATCCCAAATTTTCTGCACCTGTCAAAAACCTTTCTCAAATGCTTTTCATCAGAATTGGAAAAAATAGTTAAATCATCTAAATAAATAACAACAAATTTGTTGGTATTACCTACAAATGCTAGGTCCATAGCACATTGAAATGTAGCTCCAGCGTTAGTTAACCCAAAAGGCATCCAAGCATACATGAATGTGCCCCAAGGACTTGTGAATGCAATTTTTTCTCTATCCTCTAGACTAACCATAATCTGATTATATCTAGAAAAACCATCTAACTTGGAAATTCTAGGAGCTCCTGAAAATTTATGAAGTAATTGATCCATCTTAGGTAGTGGATAATTATCTTTCAGGGAAGATTTATTCAAATTCCTAAAATCCACACATAATATAATTTCACCATTCTCTTTTCTCACTGGAACTATATTGGCTACCCAATCAGAATATCTCAATGGAAGTATTATTTTAGCATCAAGTAGCTTCTTAAGTTATTTTTCAATAACAAGAATAAGGACAAGATTAATTCTCCTCAATTTTTGTTTGAAAGGTTTTTCCTTTGGTTTTAATGGAATTTTATGTTCAATAAGAGATGTGTTATATGTTTTTAATTCATTATAAGACCAGGCAAAAACATCTTTGTAGGCTTTAAGGAGAGCTAAATATTTGCCTTTGGCTTCAATTGACATGGATGGAAATTTTTTGACATTTCTGATTTCTTTAGAACTTCCAATGTTATAAATTTCAATATTTTCCTCATGTCAATTTGATATTGGAGTTTTGGGGACATCATTATGATAAGAGAGCTTCTCAAGAGGGATTAACCCTTTTGGAATAAAATTGTTAGATAGTTGGATAATTCTATGATCAACAATTTTAGAGTCAAATTGTGTTGTTTGATTTTCGTTGTCAACTTCAAGATTATCAAGTTGTTCTTCCTCAACTTGCAGGTTTTAGAATTCATCAATGACTTGCAAAAAGGATTTTAGCTGCTTATCATCATCAAAGATTTTCTAGTGCTAAATCTTGTCAGGAATAGATGGTCTATACTTGACATGAATTTGATACTAGACAATCATTTTATCACGAACTTTAAAAGAGCTAGCAGAGACAACCAAGGAATCTGCATGCATGTTTTGATTTCTAGGAATAACAATGATATTGAATGCTGAAAAGAAATTTTCAATTGAATCCCAAATCTCATTCCTATAAGATCTTAATCTGGGGTGCTTAGTTTGACACTGATTCCTAACTTGATTGACAATAAGTTTAGAATCACTATATACACTTAAATTCTGCCAACTCCAATCGTAGCAGAAAAGCTTCATACTTTGCTACATTATTAGTTAATCAAATTCAAGTTTATATGATTGGTTAATGTTTTCTTTATCTGGTGAAATTAATATAATTCTAGCTCCTACTCCTTCCTTTGAGCAAGAACCATCAAAGTGAAATTTTCCAAATATCAGTTTCAATGGTTTTAGGTTGATCAACAATGTTTTCAATAGTAAGCTGAGTATTTTGTGAATTATTAGCTGATAATTCAAAAAAACCCAAAGTCTCGGTCAATTGCATAAATAGGATAATTCCTAGCTTGATGATATTTACAAACAATATTCATAAATCTAACTTCTCTATATAACTTGAGATGCTCAACTCCATATACCAGAATAGTGACATAAGACATATCCATTTGTAGACTTCCTACTAATTTAGCACAACAATATCTTGATAACATCATGCAAATTTGGGAGGGATGTCAATGACTACTATGTCTAAAACCACACTTTTGACAAGGATCTGAGCTAAGGTAACCATCAAATATTTAATAAGTCCAAGACAAGGTACTTTCTTGGAGTCAAAAGTGTAAAGAACATGGTAAGTTTTGGTGACTTCTAATTGCAACTAGTCCATGATTACTTTGGACATCAGAATATGGGAAGATCCAGAATCTAACATACAATTATATAACAAGAAATCATGAATTTTTAGAGTCACATAAAAAGGTGGTACATTCTCATCTATCATGTCAGAACTAGGACCAAAAACTACTGAGGGTTTTTCTTCTTGCAGGCTTATCACATCCCCTTCAACATCAACACTAGATGACTAAATCCATTTAGAAATCTGGTTTTTATACCTTGGGTTTTTTGACATTTCAACTAAGGGAATTGGTATTTTAACTCTTTCCAGTTCTCTTTCAACATTAAAAGTTGTCAAAACAATTTTATTAATTTGGCTTGTTTCAACTGTCTGATTCAATGGTTGAATGATTGTTGTCTGGGTTTCAGTAGATTTGATCTGAGGTTCATTTACAGTGGGACTTCTTGGAGGTCTACCAGGCCCTGACCTAGGTCTTATATCGTATCTTCTATACAATTCTCCAATAATTTTTTTAGAAAAGGTCTGATATTTAGAAATTTGATTGTCTTCTTGATTTTGAGAAGACTGATTTAAAGGGTGATAAACAATAACCCTATGTGTAGATGAATGATCCAGATTACTTATATCTTCAGAAATTAAAGGTCCAATGTCATCTGGTTGTTGGTCATCAATCATCAATGAGGGTTGGACCTATTGACCACTGTTTGGTCTTTGCAAAATTTGAGTTTGAGTGACTCTTCTAAATTGAGTTTGAGGTCTAGGAGCAATTTTTTGTATTGTTCTAAGATGAGTTTCTATCTTATAAATCCTATTAGAAAGGTTTCTAAGTAATTATATTATCTCATCTATCTTCTGATCATCGTTTTTGGTTTTTGAGGAAGATCCTTCTTCCTTAGCTTTCATTTTTACTTCAGAGTTTTTAGCTTTGGGTTTGAGTTTAGATGATGTTGATCTATTAGCCTCAACTTCTATAGTGTTAGTTTGCATGTCCTGTAATGTAGGGGATGTCCTTTCCCTAAGCATGAATACAAAGTCATCATCAAAGGCTTTGGAAACCTAAATTTTGTTGCTATAACTGGAGGTTTATAATCAGGAGGCATCTTATGGTAAAGTTTATTGAATCGTTTAATGAAATCTTCCACTAGCTCACCATGGTTTCTTTTAATCTCTTCAAACTACGTAAGATGGTAAAATTGATCCTTTTTAACACCCCATTGATTCTTTAATATGGTACTTAATTCATTCTAAGAATGAATTGAATCAACTCTCAGTTGTCCAAACCAAATCCTCATGTTCTATGTTCATATTATTCGCAAATTTAAAAAGGCAGCTAGATGATATTCCGTAGACAAACCAATTTCCCCATTAAACCTGGGTAGGTGTTTCAAATACCCATCAGGAAAATTGTTGAGCTGGTTGGGAAGATGCAGGGTAACATACCTAACTTGAATCATAGGTTGAAAGGCCATATTTGAAGACAAAGATGAAGATGATTTAGTAAAAGAGGTAGGAGATGATGTAGTGGAGGATGAAGAGGAAGATGGGGAAGATGTGGGTGAAGATGGATGTGCAAAAGTACGAGAAGGAGAATGGGAAAGTGGAGGATCCCTAAAAGTTTTAAAATGTGTTTTAATAACTAACTTCTAAACCTCTGTTTCAAACCTGTTCTTTATTTTCGAACAAAGCGTTTGAATATAAAGAGAAGGTTTCTTCAGGTTGGGCAGAAGTAGATGGAAATGTATAATGAGTGGGGGAGATAAAATAAGTTGGTTTTATCTACTGTAAATGTACATCTAGTTCTTCCTCTGACTTGGGTGAATCTGAAAATATTTCAGGGAGTTTATATGATTCCAAAGATTAGAATAACAGAGATGACTGTAGATCAACTCCTTTAGATAATAGTTCTAAAACCCTAGGTGTTAGACCATCCAAATATAATTTGGATGGAACAGAGCTAAAGGGGTCAAAAGCTGAAAAATCTTTAGGCTGTAGTGGTACAAAAGAAGAACTAGAAGCTTCAAGTCTCCTTCTAAACGAGGCTTCTCTCACTAGTCTCTCTAGATCAGATAAAGGAGAAATAATTTAAGAGTCAGAGTGAGATTTGGTATGTTTTGAAGGAGTTAGATTGTTCTTGTAGAGTCGCCAGGTGAGTATTTTCAACCTAAAATTTCTTTATTCACCTTAAACAAAAAGTCTTAATAATTGTCCTAGGGAAAATAGTTCAATTTTCACTCCCCGGAAACGGCGCCAGTCTGATGTTGTCCTCTGAGATGACTCTAGGTTAGTTAGTCATGCTAGAGCATCTAAAATCTTTTGTTTGTTTTTAAATTTTTTGGATGACTAATGTTATCAATAATTTGAAAACATGTGCTTAAGCCTTGATGGTTACTAAGTTGTATGAAAGGGCTGCTATTTGTCTGCTTAGAGTTAATTGATTTAAAATGGTTGAATAGAAAAATCTTGATGAAATATAACTTGCTAAATATCCAGACAAAATATTTGATTGGTTATAAGAAAAGGATAATGGCAAACAATGTTTCCTGTAGAACAAAATATATTTAAATGAATGCAGATGGGTGTGACAATTAATTGATATAAAGGAGTTTATAATAACAAATAATCCTATAAACTAGTCCCTAATTATTGTTTATAACTTCACAAAGGATTTAAGACTGACCGATACTCAGTATGATCTTACCCAGATCTCTGCATAAATACTTAAATACATGAAGAAAGACATAATGAAATAAGAACATAAGAAAAAAGTACTAGGAGACAAACTATAGTAGGCAAATTTAGAATCCTTCCATTAGCTTGAAGCAAATCTCCAGCTTGGTTACAATTATGTTCTCAAAGCTCATCCAATTGTTTAACCCTTAATAACTCGAATTCAGAGTTATTTATACAAAATAAAAGTCGTTCCAGATATTTTTCAAAAAAAAAATACAAGAATAGTACAAAACTATAGGAATTTTAAAACTGCTAAGTGTTGGCACTATCCTTTAGGAATATGTTGATGATGTGGTCCAAAAAAAGTGTTTCCCAACTTTCTGTCAGTTGTTGATGAAAGTTACTCGATAAATTCACACAAGTGATCCCATCTGTCTTCACTTGGTATAGAAAGATTTACCCATTTCTAGTAAACTTCATCAACCTTGATGTACTTCTCAAAAGTGGGTTTATTTAAAAAAATGTGTTTAATCTCACGCTTAATTATCAAGTCAAAATCTAAAGCTTCTAACATTTTATTTTGTGTAATATGACCCTTTATGTCTGCAAAATTTACTTTATCAGTTGTTATCATATAAATCTCTTGGCAGTATTCCTCCAAACTGATCAACTTGTCATTTGGGGCCACTAATCTTGGCATTCCTCTCTGATTGAGTAAATTAAACTTAAAATGAAACATTTGAACAAAAATATTCAAGGTTTAGCGCTTAGTCTCTAACTAAGTCATAAGGTTCTTTTTCTGCAAAACCTTCTTGATCTCCAAAATGGTTTATGTTCTGTCCAGGATCTCAATCTGCTCCAACTCAGCCCTAGTTTTGGAAGTAAGAACTCTGATCATGTCTGTAGCTTCACTTGGTTAGTCTTTAAGAAGTTTCTTCACTTCATCAATAAATATTTGACATCTGTTTATAAGTTCCTCTTTCTCAAAAATGATTTGAATGGAGGGCCATACTTCAGTTGTGGCCTGCCTAATATCTGGCCATATGATTTCCTTGTCTTGGGCCAAGGTTTGAGCCATTAATGACTCACTCTGCAACTCTTATATCCTTCTGGTCAACCTGTGGGTATTCTACATCTCTTCAATATACATAGTGCCATTTTTTTATCTTCTGAACCTCCAGATTCTTAAATTTCTTTTGAAGCCTTTCATTTTCTTGTTTCTGGTGAGTCAGCTCCTACAACAATTTGTTAAAATCTCCTGTTGTTGATGTAGATTTTGCTGTGGCTGATGTCGATTCCCTTGCTGTTTTGGATACAGTAATAGGAATAAATGTCATGGGAGCTATAGCTAACTGAGTAAATTGCTCTTTTTCCTGAAGAAAATTCTCAATTTGCTCCTCCATGGTCTTTATCTGTACATTTTTCTCAATGATCAGCTTGAGCATTTCTTCCTTGTGCTGTTCATTTTCTGCTATCTCCTTGGTCTGAGGGTTCTCTATAGAAGGTAGTTTGAGCTACTTCCTCAATGCTGTAATATCTACATTTTTCTTTTTGATAATACCTTTTGCAGATTTTACATCAATAGGGTCATATTCAATTTTAATCACTAAGTCTTCTAAAGAATTAACACTGTTATCCTTTGCTAAAGATGATATCTTTTCAATCTTCAATTGTGATTGCACATTTGACATAGTAGTTCCAAGTTTTGACAATGCCATAGCAGTAGTGGTAATGGTAGAGAAAAGCATCTCACTAGACTACATATACATGTCAATTTGATCAATTGGATGTATCTGATTAGCATCAAAGGAAAATACAGTTTGCTTGTAATCAGAAGAAGCCTTGGGAAAGGGCACTTGAGCCTATAGAAATTCCATTTGCATTCTACCCTTTTCGCTGTAAAAAACTGTCAACAACCTGTGCTATGAAGTAGAAGTCTACTTCCAAAACTGTGCATAAACATTTTCTTTTAAAGCTTCATTCTTCTTCATAATTTCAAAGAAATTAGTGAAGATGTTTGGCTCCTCTGTTTCACTTGCTCCTGCAGATTAGGTGAGTTCTAACAAATTTTGTGAAGCTGAAGACGAAGATGGAGTAGTGATTACAGGTTATTATGTCCCTATGGAAACCTGTGAATCATCCAAATTGATGATGATAGGCTCCTTGTGACCATGAGTAGTAGTAGTGCCTTTGAAGTCAATCCTTGATTTCTTATGATAATTAATGAATTCCTTTCCTCCAATTGCTAATGATGAAGATCCTTCTTTGGGCCTCTTGTCCTACTTGGTTTGAGAAGTAGGAGTCTGAAGCATAGAAGGAGGTAAAACCTGTTCTTCTATTTCTTGAAGTGTATTCTCCTCCCACTGTTATTTATTTCTATACTTCTCAATCTCTGGTCTTGGTGTATGATTGTAAGGTGTGGTTTTGAGTTCCACCCTTAAGTTTGAAATACTACTGAATGGGTCATATGACTAGGTGAAGCTCATTTGAAAACCGAGCTATTTGAGGATTGCATCTGCTTCCAAAGCTACTGATCTAGTATTACAAATGAATGACCATACATGTGACTTTATCTTAAACCAAGATTTTCTCTTCCTTGAAATAAAATGAAGTTCATCCATATTAATCATTTTCCTAATATATTCCAGAGAGAAAATTCTCATTGGAACATATTTGGGCAATTTATATGGAGCCAATTCGTAGCCATATACTCTAATCTCTGTATAGTTCTGCTAAAGATACTGGTCTCCTGTTCTAGCTTGATCATTGAGATGCATGATCCTTTTGATTTATGTAATGATCTTGGGTTCACTCTCGCTACTGAGAAGCTGTTCAATTGGGTGAATGAAACAATCAATGAAGTCTGAAAATTTGAACTCAGTTGAGTTCTTCCTACTCAATGAGGTCCACTGCGTGACTGCTTGATTCACTTGCTGATGATCTTGCTTGTGTAGAACAATAGGTAATCTATCTCCCTGTTGAAAAATAATCATATGTATTAACACAAAGGAGTATTTAGCCACTCCTTCAGTAGTAATATTCATCAATTTATCATGCATAGTTTCAGTCAAGAATTGACTGTAATTATACATGAAGGCATGTTTGTTTTCTTTAGAGAAAATGGATAGATAACCTAGGATAGCTTCATCTACCCATTGATCTGTTTGGTAGCCTAACAAGCAAGAAACTAGGGAAATGATGTGTTTAGCTCTCTTAGGGAACATGGATGCTGGATAAGGAGGATTCCTTTTATGGATTTCAACATCTTTAGGGAGAAAGACCTAAAAAATATGAGCTCTTTGAAGGAAGGTGAGCATTTGATATAGGTCCATTAATATTGGAGTGGAGAAAAAGCTAAGGGAATCGTTTTCAGGGATCAAAATAATTTTGTTGATGATTTTTGGGGTGATAGATATTATAATGTCTCCATTCTGAGCTACCACGATTCTCTGCAAAGGGTTATACTTATCTTGGCACCACATGACTAACTTAGGAAAATAACAAGTTTGAGGAAACATGTACAGCGACAAAAGGGATTCCCATAGATTTATATTGTGTTCAGAGTCAATATAGGTATGTTTAAACCAATTGTGTAATTCGAACATGTTGAATTCACATTATGTGTCTGTGATTTTGAAAAAATGGCCAGCCAATGGAATGTGATCCAGGTCTAAGGCATCAGAGGATTTTGGGTTTTCCTATAAGGAAGCAGAATTGGTAGATGGCTTATCTTTCTTCTTGGGAGAGATGATTACATAACTGTAATGAAGGATAATAGAAAAAGGAGCAGAGATACCTTAAGGTGACACGTACTGGATGTAAGCTTTGGTAGTCGAGTAAAATGTCAATCAGGGACAGTGAAATCAAATAGTGAAAATATTAGTTTAGGGAAAAGGTGTAACATGGCAAGGAGATTATTTATAATTGGGATTAGTATAGCGTTACAGGAAAGTCATTCCTGATAAGAAAAATGGGCATTTAATGCATAGGGAGAATAGTAATGGGAAGAAATAGATAGGGGCAACAGATCAATGACAACTGATAGGGACATGCGAAATGCATCGGTTGGAGGCAGAAGGCACGGGAAGATAACCATTGCCGTAGTATAGGGAGGTGCGGGAAACCTGATAGGCGGATTTCGGAGGGGCGGGTTGCGGTAAGTGGTAATGCGTGAGGGGGGTGCAAAGCATGGAGGAGGTAACACGTAGTGGGGGGCCCGCGCAGGTAAAACTACTTTCACAGCCCCCCTGTCGTTATCACATATCATAGCGAGGGGGTGTGAAGTGGCTTCCCCACTGTTGATTTGGGCGGGGAAGCAGATCACTGTTGCTTTTTGCTTGACCTTTATCGCTTCATGACAAATCACCTTTGCCGTATATGACTTTGACAAAAAAAAAACATATAATGTTTATTTACATAAGATTAATCACCATTTAAAAAAGGTAATTAAATGCTAATTGAAATTTATTCTAACTTCGAGACATTTAGACTAGCAGCCATTATTGCCTACTTCACTTGTAATCCTATTCTAATACAACCTTGGCCAAACTTTGAGCATATTAAGCCATTGATTTATCCTATTTATCCTATCTTTTAGTATTCAACCAAGATTAAGCAGTTTGGTGAGCTTATTCACTAATATAAAACAAGAATTTAAATGATTTGTTCAATATTAAACTGTATGATTCAAATCAGAAGAAAAGGTTATGGCATGTAAACAAGCTACACACAAAATCTTGATTTATTACAATGCAATTTATTTTTATGAAGTGGCATTTAAACATGCACACTTATACAAATTTTGATTTTATTTTGATTGGGTTTTATTTCATCTTTTTTTTTGCATACCCTCTTTTATAAATAAAAACTAACTTATAAAAAATAAGCATGTTACAACATGTCACACTTTATTTTATGTCTAAACTCATCATGTTCACCCCTTTTCCTATCATTCAGACTTAGACAAATTTTGGTTTCAAAGTGAACCCATCAAGGCAAAGAGTGCATGAGCACACTCTGAGGCCTTAATCGGGAATCCTTCATTGTTTGGAAGTGCTTTGTGCACCCTCCAAGAGTGCAAAACACACTCCTTAAGCCCTTTCCCCTTCCTTGTTCCGAATTGCGCCCTTGAGAGACCAAGTCTTCCTTTGAGCACCCTCCTTCGACCTGAAAGAATGTGCCCTCCCTAAGTGCATGAGCGCACCCCAAAGACCTTAAGCTCTATCCTTCAACCTTCCACAATGCGCCATGCACCATCTTGAACCTTTGAGCGCATAAGCGCATTTCAAAGGCATGAAGCCTCATCCTTCATCCGTTAGACTTGTGCCATGCGACCTACCCTAATTTCCTTTTCCTTTGAGCACACGAGCACATGCCAAAGCCCTAAATACTCCTCCCTTCATCCCTTCAGCCTTTTGAAATGTGCCCTTGCATAAGATCTCCTTGTTTCAAGTGCACTGATAAGGAATGAATAGAAAATATGCATAAAACATGTTATAATAGGAGATTTTTAAGATGATGGTTACTTTTCATGAGTGATTGCAGATACATGTATTCTAGGAACAACATGGCAAGCACACATGAGGAATATCAAGAAAATAAGGCAGCAAAGGGAGCATTGACGAACAAAGAACACATTGAAATCTTGATGAGGAAAGCACCCAGTAGTCTCCATTAGATCAACGACCCTTTCGAGGGTGAAGACATCAATGACCAGAAGCCGCATGGAGAGCGAAGACACGAGTGGTAGCCATGTCACCATTGAATAAAGTATGTGTCATTAGCCACTATTAGTCCCAGTCATCAAGGTTAGTAACACATCATGTCTTCATCACATGATGATGTGGAAGTTATGATGCAATGATGTAATCATTTGTAAAGATAAATAAGTGGAAGTCCAATAGTTATATATGGACAAAAGAGTCATGGAAATCCAAAGGACATGTAATACCAAGAGTCATATGTAATTCCAAAGGTCATTAGGAGTTGGAAAGTCAAGAGTCATGGGGACGTGAAAGGTCATGCCTCAAGTTATAAAAGGATCCTCATTACTTATGTAAAGGAATTTTAACTTTTGCTTCTCCCACAGGGCATTAAAGAGACAAACTTAGTACTTTTGGGGAGCAAGTAGTGGCTCTAACGCTCCACTATTGGAGCTAGTGATGTTCATTGTATTTATGTATCTTGGAATTTTTGCTTAATATCGAAGCCTTTCAGGCCAACACATTTTCGCACATGAATTGTGGATGTTTCTAAGACTACTCTTTAAATGTTTTTGATCCATGTTTGCTTTCAAATGTATTGGATTAATTGAACTATTTCGATGAATTCAACGCTTAACTTATTGGAAATGTGTTGTAATGTTTATAACGATCGTCGTATTTATGTGAACTATTTCGCTTGATTCTAGACGAGCTTTTCTCATTCACGTGCATCTCCATTAGGGTAGTACTATTACTTCTTTCTTAGAGGCTCACTTTATTTGCCCTTTCTGCAGTAAAAGGACCTTGATACATCTACAATCGAACATTCACAAGACACACTTGCTTGCTCATTCAAAAGCACATGCGTGCTTCTCTCTCATGCTAACATCTAAAGCCAAGGTATATCTTTAAGTAAACGACAGTCATGCCGTATTCCGGATGGGACTCCTACACCAAACAATGTGAGATCTAATTGGGACCTCATATCAGGGAGATCCCCTGATGTTGGCGGTATCTAGCACCGTCAACATAACGAAATCGAGCCATGGCTCTCTACAACTACATCCTGTGTAAGATAAGAAACATAGAAGGTTTTGGGAGGGTCATATTAATGTTGTGAGCCCAAGAGGCCATTGTAGGTTCCAAAACCATCCTGCTAACATTGAAGGTTGGGGATGGTTGAGAGTCCATCCAATTGAAATACTGAAGTTCCACCTCTGTGACAACCATAAAATACTTAGGAAGGGGCCAATGGTTGAGTGTGATGAAAGGAGCAACGCTAGAGGCAACTTTGTTTTGCATCAAACTCACACAGAACATTTGCTTTAAAGATGACTGACTTCCAATTGAGGTGGTGATGGATAGAAATGATCTTGAGGGAGGGTGTCGGCTTGCCATGACACCACCCTCACACTGCAATGCAGAAAACCACTGCATACTATCATGATAAGCTATTTCGATCCCATAGGGTGAATTAATAGTAATGTACGATGGTCGAAATTGCATTGGTGCGGGTATTATTTCAACATTTTCCAAGCATGCTGGAGGGATACCATTCTGTCTAGATGGTTGTTGAGCACTTCGAGCCATGAATGCATGCTAACATTCGTCAATGGTGGGCACCCCCATGTGGGGACTTGCATTAGTGTCTTAAGTATATCTATGTTCATCATTTAACTTATATGGTTTGGTAGACAAAAAACCACTAGTAACTTGACCAAGTCAAGTTTACGTCAACAAAAATTAATAAAATAATAATACTAACGTACAATTTTTATTTTTATTATTTTAGTTTGAAATTTTTACAAGTTATTTTTATTTTTATTTTATTTTGACCAAGTGAAATATTTACATTACATTACAATATCTCTACCATACTTGGTTGGAGAGTGTCTCTTTATGCAACAAATATTATGTGTATATTCAAAAACTAATTAAAAAAATATTTGTAATCACTATTTACTAAAAAGGTTGTGATTAAATTTATTAAATTCTTTGATTTTTATAAATGAGATTTGTTAATATGTTAAATGCTTATTTTGGAAAAGGGCTTCCATAATTTAATTTAATTATCGATACTTATTAAGTGGATGGAAGGAATTTAACCTCTATGGAATATTTTAGTTATTCTAAGATATTCTTAAGATATTCTTAGTAGTATACACATATCAAAGTTTGAGATTTATCTCCATAGTTGTTATTCTCTATTTGTCTTTTTAATTAAATTGATTAATTAAAAAATATGTTAAATGAATACTTTTGATATGAAATGAGTTATGGTTTTTTGATTATATGTTAGTGATAAAGCATTGCAGGTATTTTAACAAAGCCTATTTGAAAGTAAGAATCTCCATAGTAAATATTTAATTTATATATTAATTCTTTTTATAATTAATAATAATAATAATAATAATAATAATTTAATTAAAGTTTAATTTAGTTAATTTTTATGAATTTTTTATTCAGTGGGGCTTTTTGAAATTATTTCTGATTTATTCCCATCTAATTTGTCTAGAATCTAGCAGGGATTCATTGAAATCACAAGTTCACAAGTTTGAAAACTATTCTTGGTTACCTACCTATGATAGTTATACTTATGAAATGTTGGTACAATTTTCACTTCCTCAATCAAGAGGATCTTGAGAAAATCAGATCCATCCCATGGGTTCATGGAAAAAGCTTTCTAGCCTTGCATAATTGGTACATTGGTTATAACCCTTGCATAATACACCCATCAAAAAACTAATCTGGGTTAAATTGCCTGGTCTGCCGATTGAACTGTGGACAAAAGAGGCTCTAACGGACATAGGAAATGCCATTGGAAAATTTGTCTATGTGGACCCAAAATGTCTTGGCGCACAGGACAAGGGAGTAGCTTGGATCCTCCTTGATAAGGAATATCGTGGCAGGTTTCCTGGTCACATCAAACTGCATTTGGAGGACATTAATATCCATTAGATACTGGATTACTGGGGGGTGCCCTTTCCCTGCTCTTTCTGTCACCGAATAGGACACCTGCGCGAGCAATGTCCTCTTCATCCTGGAGGTCGCCTACGTGGGCGGAAATGTTACAACACCTCCACACTGTCCAATTCTGATAGGGAACGTCCAAGCATAAAGGGTCAAAGGCTGACGTCACAGTATTAGAAAACGACTCATCCAGGTATGACTCAAAAGAAAAATTCACGCCACCCTCTCACTTTCAGTTCTCTAGCAACATCTCCAATTTCTGTTTCGTCCTCCCTAAATATCTCCGAAAAGTCGGATTTGCCATTACCTAGAGGTCCAACTCACTTTAATTATCCTTCGCCTTTGGAACCTACCCCCTGTCAAGAAATGCCTGCTCCTTTCCTGTCTACACATCCCTATCACAATATTCCATCCACTTTGCATATCGCATATGTACCCTCCCCTACTCCTATTCCACCCCGTCATCAATCCAAGGACAAAAGCCCCTGCCTAAGTGTCACTCCTCCTAACTCACCTACTGCATCTCCTACGAACTCTATCGAAAGTGACCTGGACTTCCTTTTGCAAAGAAAGACCCTAGACCTGCACTCCCTCACCATGCATAAGCCTAGGTCATCTACCTCCCCACACATTATCCCTACCTCGGCTGGCAATATTACTGTCCAATGAAAGCAAAACTGAGGTAGCAGACATTTTCAGGGAAGAAATAATAATATCTCATCCACTTCCCCAATGGAACGTCTCCTTGTTGATGTACCAATTGCAGTTTTTTCTTCCTTTGGGGCCCTTAGAGCATGACAACCCAACGATCTCCTCCCATGACTTGCATTATATCCCTAAACATCCGGGGTCTGGGGGTTGGCCAAAAATTCTTAGCTCTAAAAAACTTTCTCTACTCTCTTCATCTATATATCATACTCATACAAAAAACTATGCATAATGTTACTGAGGATGTTCTATATTTTTGGAAAATGTTTCCGAATTGGTACTGTTCCGTAACTGCTTCATCTGGCCTCTCTACGGGTTTGGTGGCCCTATGGGATCCTTCTTGGGTCTCTGTTGAGGCTTTTCGATGTTTTTTAGGTATCCTGCTGGAAGCTAGATTTCTCGGAGTACCTAGTAACATTCACATTCTCAATATATATGCCCCCTACAAGGACTGATTCGTTTTCTAGAATCACATTTTCTCCTCTAGAATGATGGAACTGGTGTCCCTTGTCATTGCGGGGGACCTGAACTGCACCATAAGTTGTGATGAAGTATGGGGGCGCTACAGGAAAATAGACCCTCTGGCCAGTCTAATTCAAGATGCTATTCTATTACATAATTTTGTGGACATATGCCCTGCTAAAATTGCTCCAGCGTAGGATAATGGTTGCTCTGGAACATCTTATGTGGCCAAAAGACGGGACCACTTTTTGGTCCATGAACAGTTGGTTGAGTGACTTGGGGATGTTCATGTGGAAACCATCAGTAATTTCATTTCTGACAACATGCCCATATCGTTGCAATGGAGGAAAACTGACATCGATATGGGCATTCCTTTTAAATTCAATAGATCTTGGTTGGAAGATCCGAATTTCAATAATCTTGTTCAGGAGACCTGGGGGTGACATCCTCTTCCTAGTACCTCCTCCATGATTAATCTCCTTGACAAACTAGACTCCCTTCGTGGGAAAGTAAAGCTCCGGCAAAAACAAAAGCAAAAGGTCCACAAGAAAGAACTTGAGGACATTCAGAAAGCATTGGATCAGATTCTCCCCAAAATGTCCTCACACTACCTTCCTATGAAGGTTTGACTCCAAATACAGGCACTTGAAATCAGAAAGAAAAACATACTATCTTTTGAGGAATCTACCTGGAGACTAAAAAGCACGGCGACCTTGATAAAGGAGGGTGACCACAATACAATTTTTTTTCACCGTTTTACTAACCATCGCTGCAACATAAATTCAATCTGGGAGATTATGGATAAGGATGGACAAATTCACCAAACACAAGAAGGTATCTACAATGCGGGTGTTCATTAGTTTCAGAAGGCATATGACCGAAATGAAAATATAATGGCGGAGGATCTAATTTGGGGAATTGAGACTTATCCTACTATGTATGATGACGAGAAAAATGAAGAGTTCTACAAGATAGTCACGTAGGAAGAACTCTTGAATGTACTAAAATCCTTCAAGAGGAATAAATGTTTGGGTCCTGATGGAGGGACGATCGAACTCTTTACTAATTTTTTTGATCTTTTGAGCATGATTGAGGAATCTAGATCAACGGGTAAAATACATCAACACATCACTTCTACATTTATTGCCCTCATTCCAAAGAATAGCAATGCAAAAAATTTCTCAGAATTTAGGTCGACCTCCTTGTGCAACATTAATTTACAAAATCATTTCAAAGACAATTTCTCGCAGAATGTGAAATACTCTTTTGCGATACATCTCTCTTGAACAACATTGTTTTCTCCAAAACATGCTCATCCATGATGTTATTGCAAACATGCAGGAGAGTATGCATTTGATACACATCAAGAAACTAAATGCGGCCATCTTCCAGATCGACCTGAGGAAGGCATACGACTGCCTGGATTGGGGTTTCCTCAGATGCGTCCATATAAAAATGGGACTCAGTCCTAGATGTATAAATTGGATAATGGCATATGTTGACAATGTAAATTACACTGTCCTAATAAATGGTTATCCAACTAAATATTTTCGAGGTGCTCGAGGTTGGCGGTAGGGATGCTTAGTCTCCCCACTACTCTTCATTCTAGTAATGGATTTCCTAAGTCTGCACATAAAAAGAGCAGTAATGGAGGAACAATTCCACCCACTGATGATAGGCAACAACAACAACATTTCACACAATGTTTTTGTACATGATATTTTGATATTGGGTATGTTCTATTTCTTTTCCTGGTTATGTCTCTTTAATATTCTTAACAAATTTGCAAATGCTACATGATTACACATAAACAATGGAAAATATGTAATATACCACGGAAATTGCGACATGGAGATCATTACATATATTGAAGATTTATTTGATATCAAGGAAATGCCTATTCAAAAGGGAATGAAATATCTTGTAGACCGTTGAAAACATTGCTGTTACCAATCTATTGACTGGCAATGGATTATTGACCGCTTTTTCAAGAGGATATCTAGGTGGGAGTTCAGGTGCCTTTCACTAGGTGGGAGAGTTGTCCTCTCCCAAGCAGTTTTAGCATAATTGGCGGTTTAATGGGCTCATCTATACGACATCCCTACATCCATTGTCAAGGATCTAAACTGCCTTACAACAAACTTCATATGGGGAGGGAGGCACGAAAGGAAAAAAATACCATCTCACCAAACTGGCCAGCATCACTCTCCCGAAGGAATTAGGTGGATGGGGGACTATGGATCTTCGTAGATTTGGCAGAATGCTGTTGGTGAAATTCTTATGGAGGGGCTTATTTGGGAACGGCCCCTGGAGCAATATCATCCAGCAAAAATACCTCAGAAATAAAGATTTTAGGTACTGGTATACAAGAAAGGCACCATAGGCATCAAGCAGGGTTCTGCCATTTGGCAAAGCTTCTGGAAAATGGAAAAATGTTTCTTTCAACAACTTATATGGAAATTTCAAAATGGAAATTGTATTCTCATTGCTGTTGACCCAATCCTTGGTGTTGGGGAGGAATGCTTCATTCCCGAGAACATAAAAATTCACCTAAATGGACAGGGCATCTATTTTTGGGGTCAAGCTATAACTGACTGGCAAGGTCCAATTCCTATTTGGAAAAAGGCCCACACTCTTGGCCTAAATGGCCACATGGCCCGACAATGGAACAAGATTATAGCAAATATAAAAAAATTGGCATCTGCCGCACTGGACCCCAAGACTCAATCACATGGAAGGGCAATATGACAGCTGATAATATCATTGTTGCTAATACTTATTTCTCTCTCTCTAGGGTATCAATATTACAAGCAAATCTACAATTCCCTTTTGCCTTTTGGAAAACAGGAATTTCAAATAAAATTATCATCTTTTCTTGGCTGGTTTTTCACAATAGGAATCTCAATTGGGAGAACTTACGTAAAAGACAATGGCAAGGGCCGGGTATATGCTCTATCTATAAAAGTGACATTGAAAACAACAATCATATTTTTCTGCTTATTGTCAACATACTATTTAGGTATGGAAGAAATTGTCTAAAAGTTTTGGTTTTCAGTATACATTGCATTCCTCCATCAAGGATTCTCTGATGTGGTGGAGCACTCAGAAATCCTCCTGGTGGGCCATTCCATTACTTATTATATGGGCCATCTGGAACTGGTGGAACAACTATCTATTTCAGAACTCAAGGGAGGACTTTCAACAGGGCTCTGAGCCAATCGTAACAAATTTTTCTGTTTTATTTTCACAACCCAATCGTCCCAACAACAACCCACACGTGCATAATAACTCATAGTTTATGTACCCCATGGGTTTTTTTGACGGAGCAGCATAAAGGGGTTCCTTTGCATGTGGGGTTTGGATTACTATATCAACTGAACTATCCTACAGGATTTTCTGGAATGGAGGCCACCGCACCAACAACAAGGTGGAAGCAATTGCTCTTTGGGGTCTCTTGTGGTTCAACAACTTTCTAAATATCCCACACTTGCACATATATGGGGACTCCAAGATCATAATTGATCAAGTTTTGGGATAGGCCTCCATTAACACTCCTATATTACAAGGATGGTTGAAGAGAATAGAGCTCCTTTGGCAGCTTCAGGGAAACTATACAATCCAGCGAATAGGCAGATCCCAGAACATGGAAGCAGACATCTTAACATCTTATCAAAAAAAGGACTGCTTGGAGCACCTGGCAACTGGTACTTGGAGATCACTTGGGAGCACAATACATAAGACATGGGGGACTTTCTATTTCCGGGTTAAATCCAAACATCTCTATTTTCTGCAAAATTTGATTTTGCTCTCTCTTTTTTGTTATTTGTGTCAATTTTGACTACTGCTCCAAATTATACATGCAATTTTGTTATAAAAAAAATACCCACTACCCTAGAACTACTGAAGCTTTAGCCTCCAAAATTATATGATCTTGTTTTTAATGATCCATATATAACTCCAACATAATAAACATAATAACTCTCACCTGCTCCCCTTATAAGAGATGGAAAACATGTTTTTTCCAATCATCATCGGACTGATATGTAATGTTTCCTATTCTGTACATATTTTCCAGTTTATATAATATAGAACTTTTTTCTCACTTAAAAAAAAGACGAACTGAATAATTTTTAATGTAACAATAGTACACAATACCATATATGCTGAAACTAATTTTTATTAAGCTTTTTTCTCACTTCCAAAAAGACGAACTGTTTAATTTTTAATATAACGATAGTACACAATACCATATATGCTGAAACTAATTTTTATTACAGCAATATTACCAAATATATGCGGAAACCAGAAGTTGGATTATATGGAGCACAATGAACAAAACATTAGTGTAATTCACAGATTGATCGTAGATTTCATGCCTCCAGTCCAGAAAATCCAGGTCATGACTTAAATTTCCAGGGCTCCTTTCTATCACTGGGGCTTCGAAACCCAAAAAGGAGATGAAAATGGTGGTGGCCATTAAAAGTTGGCGACTGTACACATTCTCCTGATCTCTCCTCCTTGGGATGCTGTCTTCACACCAACGTTACCGAGCTTCACCATGGATTTCGTGAAGGCGGAGTTGAAAGAGTCGACTGAGTTTGCAAAAGTCTCTACAAGGCGCTCGGTATCAGGGTCAGAGACGAGGTCTACATCAGATTCTAGCACTGCATTTCCTGCGAGAAGGTTCTGGAAGTAGCTTGCGTCCCACGTATTTTTACTCCCTTTGTCAAGAGCCACTCTACTGTTCCCGTTTCCATTCGCAGGGCAAATGCTCTGGAGTTGCCTCAGTGAGTTTCGATTTATGCTTGGGTCCGGCATTCCCGTGGACTTGTAGTTGTATAAACGGTCGGTGAAGAATCCACAGTCGGCCTGCCCAATTGTGTGACCTCCTAAATGAAACCCAAAATTTAAAATTTAGCATTTTTATTCATTACATACAACTTGAAGGATTACGGGAAAATCTCTTAAAGGTCGTAGGTCAGACTAGTATTGATTTTTTTGACCTTTTCGTAAGGCACTTAACAATAGGACTCTATTAGTTAAACTAACCCTAGAAACTAACCTTTAAAAAGTACAATTAGTAATTGGTTTAAAATAATTTAACCTACCATTATACATTAAATTTAATTTTACTTAAAATATCACTAAACTAGACTCAATTTTACTGAATAACTCTATGATTTTAAGCAACATGCTAGAATAATTACAATTTCCAACCTTTAATTAATCTGATAAACATATAAGACTGGAGATCAGGCATGGAATGGAGTTTTCATAAAAGGATTTGATAATTAATTTGCAATATGTAAGACTGAAGATCAGGCATGAAATGGAGTTTTCATAAAAGGATTTGATAATTAATTCACCTGAAAGAGCAACAAGGTCGTCGGTAGAGAGACCCCTAGCAGAGAACTTTTGTTTGAGGGCGTTGATGGAGTCTCTGGGAGATGGAAAGTTCACTGCCACGTCAGATGCAAGCGATCTTCGTCCATCCATTCTTCCTAATGGCACGTCCCATGAAGGTCCATTGGTCTGTTGTAAAGAGGCATAGATATTGCATCATTAGGCAACATTAGCAACCTCAAAGCAGAATCACAGCTTACAGTTATGTGGTTTAGCTATCAGCACTGAGGTGATTGGGTTTGTGTTCATTACATAAAGCAATAAGATATTGAGTTAGTAATAATAATATTTTATAGATATGGTATCCTTAAGTAACATTAGCAATTTTAAACCAGAATCATGGCTTACAATTATGTAGTTTAGTTACAAAAAGTGAGGTGATTGAGTTTGTGTAAATTAGCTAAAGCAGCAAGATATTGAGCTAGTAGTAATTTTGAAAATAAAATATTATTTCAAGATTACTATTAAGTTACAGAATAAACTGGTGTATGTGTGTTTGGATTTGTGTTTATTATACAATCAACTAAATATTAGGTTAATATAATAATAATAATTATTATTATTATTCATTTTAAGTTTGCAACCAAATGAGAGAGAAAATTGATGTACGATTACTCTTTTGTTTTACTTGTAAATGAGGTGAACAACAAAAATATTGGGTTGTAATAATAGAAATAATAATCTATTTTTAAAATTTATTAAGCAAAGTAACAAGATATTGGGTGATATTGGGTTTGTAAAAATTATAATAGTAATTTATTTTAAAGTTACTACTAAAGTCGAATTAATTAGTATATGAAATTCTTTTGTTTGTGAGAGAAAATTAGTACACAATATTTTTTTATTTGTAAATTAAAAGATTCTCTTTTATTTAATGATTTGAATACTAAAATCTATAAAAACATACTCTATTCTCAAATAAATTTAAATCTATGAAGAGAAAACACATACTCTTAAAATATATTCACTAATATTATCTTAAAAAATATAACAACTTTAAGCCCAAAAAAATAATAATCTCATAATAATAACATACATCAGATTAGCTTAAGGATATTTTATGTTCATACCATAACAACGGCATCGCGTGTTGCAAGTGCAAGTATATCGGCACACGAGACGATTCCTGGGCATTCTGCTTCTACACGGGATTTCGCGTCCATTATCACCTCAAAACCACGTAATCCTGTATTAGCAGAAGCGGTTCTCTCCGACGAAGGACCGTCCAGCAATACAGATGCATCGCAGCCCTGAATTAGCAATTTACGATCTCATCAATTGATATCAATTTTTTTCATTAAAAGCAATTCTAAAATGGATATTTTTATCTCCATTGTAGATTTGGGAACATTGTTTGTTACTGACATTACAGCAAATCATTTTTTCATCTTTATTGTTATCTTTCACAGCAAGATCAATAATTTAACTTAGCTGTCATTAAAATATTCTTAAAATTTATAATTAAAATAAGTTCAACCATCTAAAACTGCAAAAAAAAAACTTATAATTAGCAAAGCTGTCCTGAAATTACTTGAACAAAGCAGTCGTGAAAGAACATGCGCAACAGAGATGGAGCAAAACTGATATCAGATGAGAGGAAGAACTGCACGCTGGATTGCACCAGAGATTCCACGTCCGGGCAGGTGGAAGAGTAGAATCCCAGCCTGGTGGCTGCTTCTGCGGACTCCCCTGTGCACCATATCAAACTCACAAGTATAAGTAGTGTGTGAACAATATGTGAGTGAGTTCTGGTCATCTTTTGGGCAATTTTAAGCTCAAAAATCTTCTTGGCCAGCGATGGAATTAGGATATAGAATTGAGTTTTATAGACAGAAATCCATAGAAAAAGGCCAAGAAGACCCATACGCTTTGTGGACCAACTGGCGACGTAAGAAGACCCATAAGCTTGGTGGACCAACTGGCGACCACCACGTACATAGTATAGTAGGCTAGGTTAACCCCGTCCACATCACCCAAAAATGTCCAACTGGCTACCACCACGTACATAGTAGGCTAGGTTAACCCCGTCCACATCACCCAAAAATGTTTCTCATTCCTACGCGTTGAAATGATGCGATAGTGAAGCCAGTTTCCTCGGATAGTATGTCCTAGTGGACAGTAAAAATTCTACACCGAAACAATTGTGGCCACTGCTCTGGACGTCCCCACATGCTTCCCTGATGGAGAGTCACGTTTATTCTATGGAGGAGGATGCTAACACGAATATATACAAGTGTATATCCACAATTGGAAAGGATTCCCACTCATTCAAATTGCAGTTGCCTCTGTGTGCTGGAATCCATATTGTCCCCCTTGTCATCATTACCATGACTATGACTACCTCCCACCCTGTCTTGAATAATTTATTTATGAATCCTTCCTTTAGGGAATGACAAGAAAACGGCCAATATATCCAACACCAACGCTAAATAAGATTAGAAAACTTTTTAATGAGCTATGCAAAGATTGAATCAAGCAATTTAACATACATTATAGCATTGTTTAAGTATTCTCAGTTTTGTTTTTTAGGAATAAAAATGTGTTGAGTTGTTTTCTGATTATATAAATAAATTTAACATCTTAACATTTAAAGGGGAGAAATTAAACATTTTATCATAATCTATTTTAATCTAGTATAGTTAAGTGTAGACAAGTATGATCATCCATAGTTTTGTTGAACATAATAAAAGTTCTTCAATCACATTTTGAATAGATTTAACCATAAACAACTATTGTGTATTAAATTTCTTCACTTACACCAGCAACTGGTCTAAGCTCTCGAAGATTTTTTGGCATATTTTTTGGTGTAATTTGTCTAGAATATGGCAGGGATTTCTTGGAATCACAAGTTTGAGTTGCAAATTCTCCACAATCCTAGTGCTCCAAAATTTTTTCAAAGTGCCAAATCCATATATGCAATCAAAAACCCATTTTAAAAAACAAAGATTAAGATTTGGCAAAAAATAGCATGTTTAGACAATGCCCACCTGCAACTAATAACCACATTAATAAATACAACGATATATATAGATCCACTACATTTTTCTCTTTTTATATCCCAATCAACCTATAAATGATGCAATTTATATATATCAACCACATTTATTAATGTGATTAAGTTAATTTTAACAAATATTACTAAATTTTCAAACAATATTCACAAATAACTATGAATTACAACCAATTAAAAAAAAAACCATTCTGCTAACAATTCAACGCAGAATTTAACCCAAATTAACTTACATTTAAATGAATCTCATCAACTTTTAAGTCAATTTCATAAATAAGACCTGCGTTAAAACAATCTCCTTGAATCCAATTGTGAATCTTCCAACCCACATCAGTCAATTTCATAAATAAGACTTGCGTTAAAACAATCTCCTTGAATCCAATTGTGAATCTTCCAACCCACATCTTGACAAGGACCAGTATTTTAACGATTACCTTCTGTGTCCCTGTCCTAAAAGTTCAGCCTTATATGGTTAGGGATGAAAGATAAACTTTTCAAAAAGATAGGATTATTGGATGAGTATTTAAATTTTTTTATTGAGCTTCGCTGAAATTTGGTTCGCTTCCAGTTGAGCCCAACTCATTGCTTTTGATTGCAGAATTCTTTTAATAATACTTAAAAGCCTTAACCCGATCTTAACATCTAAAATTAGGATTCCATTAAAAAACAATTCGTCGTTTATCTAATTTTAGAAAAACTATTGTCCATACTCTGTTTTAGCCAAAGAATTATGATTTGAGGCGGTGGAAAGGAAATCTGGCCTCTGCGGATTGGAAATGTCATTTTATATACGTGGATTCTCGCAGGGATAGCAGTATCCCTGAAACGACGCGCAGTGCAGCACACAGTAACGATAGGGTGCAATAATTAGCGCACTTTGGTATACATTATGCAAAAATTTGCAGTGCATTACTTTGGATTGATTGCGCAATGCAAGTGAAAAAAATGAAAAAAGCGTACGGGTCCACTTCATAGCGCAAGGAAAATGCTGTGGGCACAACCACTGCACGTATCACTGATCAGGGTAGTGCGGTGGTACAATTCTGGATTGATATGGGTGCAAGGATTTTATCCCTTTGGGGTGGGCTAACAAGAAGTTGTGGACAACTCTTCCTTGAAATATCTATAATAAAAATAAAATCATCCATAACCAAAATAAAATTGTGTTAATGATCAAGTTAATTCAAATTGTTTTAAAAAGTGGAGATTATATTTTAGATGTAAGTTAAAGTTTAGTTTAGAGGATATGGTCTAATAGTTAAGTGGAAAGGTTTGATTTCCAGTTCAATCCGAACAAAACTATGTATTTTTAAGAGTTATTTTATATATCATTTTTTAATTAAAAAAAATACTAAAAATATTCAACAAAAATATAAATCTGTCAATCTATATTTACCAATTAAAAATAACTATTTCATTAATTTAACAATTAAATTATAATAAATTTAACCACTATTTGAAAAATACAAATCAATAAAACTTAAAAACCTAAACGAAGCCAAGTATGATTTTAGGTTATATTGATTGACGTCGCGTTTATATGTAAATTACTCGATCATCAGGTTTTTTCTTGAATAAATGATGCATCAGAACTTTTGCTTTTCCTTAGCGTACGAGAAAAGATACAGTCTAAGGAAATCTGTGTGGATTATTGTAATACTTGTGAGTTTTTTCTTGAATAAATGATGCATCGGAATTTTTGCTTTTCCTTAGCATACGAGAAAAGATACAGTCTAAGGAAATCTGTGGATTATTGTAATACTTGTGATAATTTAGCTGATATCTTTACTAAGCTTCTAGGGCGAGTAAAGTTTGAGTTATTTAGAGGGATGTTAGGTGTGCAGAATAACCCTTTCTCCATTAAGGGGGGGAGTTAGAAATAATGGAGAAATGGTTATGTGGTTGTAACGCATCTTCTTAGTTTAGGAGTAGTTCCTAGAATTTAGGAGGTTGTTTACAACTACCTACTTTTCAGTCATGTATTTAATATGTAATATTCATTCGTGTATTAAGGGTCAGTAAACGAGAGAGAGAGTCTCCTCCTTGTTTGAGTGCAGTCTCCAGGTGATGTACACACCTTTGAGTTGCAACTCCTTTTAATTCAAAGTTTGATTTTTATCTTGGTATCAGAGCTTAGAGTGCGATCTCGCTCAACCTGGGCCAAGGCCACGCTAGATGCAGGGCAGAAATCGGGTATGTGACAACCGCCCACTGTTGGGGTAAGGGCATCGTCACTCAAGCCGTTAAGTTGGCAGTGCCCGTTGCGTTCCAGGCCCTGCCAAATCTCGAGAGGATCGAAGTGCTGGTGGAACCCCAAAATGTGGCGTCGCAGAGAGTTTTGGAGAAGGCGGGATTCGCTAAGGAAGGGCTGCTGTCCAGGTACTTGACTTTCAAGGGTAAAACTAGGCATTTCTTTGTTTATCGGATTCTTTATGCTGATTTACCGGTCGCAGTTCCTCCATAAGCCACCATCCATTTAACTATGGTTTCATTATGTGTATAACACATCTCGTTCTGTGTCGTCTCATAGTTAACACACCTCAGAGTAATCTTTTTGATGGGGAAAATTGGATAGCTTTTGCTGTTCGCTTTGATGCTGATTTTAAAATGTTTGTGAGCTGGCGTTGCATGTGACGGTGGTCTGGCGCGTAGGTCTGGACTAAGCAATGGTAGTAGAGGTCGAGCCGTCAGATTGACTGCACAATTCGTTGTGTGTTTTAGCGATTTTGATATCGCAAATATTATTGGCATAATATTTGTTTTGATGAGCCAAGTGGGAGTTGAGCGAATGTGTTACTGTTTTGGAGATTGGATGGCCGACAGTCCACTTCTAAGTAGATGGTGAAGGAAGATACTTGGCTATGTCAAAGGCATGGTAGTGATGGCAGTTACCTTGATGGCGATGGAAGCTAGGCACAAATCTGGCATTTCATAGAACTCTAAATAGTTGCTGCTATGTTTGGGAAATAATCATCTTTGGGCAGAGGTAGATAAATTAAATTTGAAGAGTTTATGTTGTATTTTCTTGGAATCATGTTTAAATATTATTGAGCCTTATTGAGCCTAGCTAACTCAATGTAGGCGAAGTTGTTTTTGTTAGAATTTGCGACTCTAACAAATGACAGGTTAAGCATGGAGTTCCAAGAAGTTATTTGAACATACAAGGATGCCCAAGATGTGAACAATGAACAGATGAGGCAAAGCAACAGTGACAATGTTTATGGTGGACAACAAAGTAGATGTTTGTTTGAGTTAGTGTGGTTTGTGGAATAGACTCCCTAGCATGTTGTAATAGTCATTGTATGTACCCAGAAATTCCAAATGTTGAAGTATGGAATGTAAGCCTTGTAAAGGCATTTGAAAGTTCGTGGTGATCTTAAAACCACTTTGTAATGGTTTATGGTCAGCCTGAAACCATCTTTTGTCACTGTAATGTGATGGTTGGTGGTGAGCCAGAAACCATCTATTGAGTCTTAGTGGCTACAGGATTTGCCCGGTGGTGGCATATTGAAGTTGGCGGATTTGCCCAGTGGTGGTAAATCGGACTTGCCCGGTGGTGGCATATTTAAGTTGGCGGATTTGCCCGGTGGTAGCATATTGAAGTTGGCGGATTTACCCGGTGGTGGTAAACCGGACTTGCCCGGTGGTGGCATATTGAAGTTGGCGGATTTGCCCAGTGGTGGTAGATCGGACTTGCCCGGTGGTGGCATATTGCCTGAGTGGCTAACATGTACACGAGAGCTTTGTGCTCGTAGGAGCGGGTGGACTGCAGTAACACTTGGCTCACGGTCTCAGATATTGGTGTGTCTGAGCATAAGAGGGTTGGTGCACTTTTCTATCTGACAGTTGCGTCGAAAGGTGCAATAGCGCAACTGTTTGCGATTGTTATTTGGACATGAATATTTGGCTTAGAAATGCACCGATCTCTCTTTGTTTTTTGAAAGTTCTGTACATGCAATTCGCCTGATGGTGGTGGATTTGACTACCATGACAAGTAGTCATTAAGGGGGGGAGTTAGAAATAATTAATTCCTACTTGTCTATGGTTGTAATTCTCCATTAGAGGAATTTATTCCTACATAATAGGAATTTAGTTTCTCCTAGTTTAGTGTGTGGTTGAGAGAATCTCTCAACCACACTAGTGTATGTCCAAGATAGAATTCCTATCTTGAGACTATTGATTGTATAAATATGTGTATAATTTCCTCATTCATATATAATAGAAAATATATCGCTGTGTGCAATTTTCTCTGATTGAACATTTGATTTATCACTGATGTATTGCATATTGTATTTCAGTATTTTATTGCTTTATTGTTGGTGTTCCTCTTATATATATAATGTTTTTTGTTAAGTTTGGATTCTTTGATTTATTGGATGGTTTTTATATTTTATGGGTTAGATAGAGACTTGTTGGATGTTGGTTACATGTCATTTTTTTATACTAATTTCATTTTTTTTTTGCTTTTCATCACCATGTTGGTTTTTACATTTAGAAATTTACGAACATGTTTTTCTCTTGCTACTTGATTATTTTCATGAACTGTTATTAATAATGAACCCTACTTATATCTCTATTTTAAATTATGTTTTACTCTAATATTAACATGGACAAGATCCTGTCACAACACTTTATATTTCTAGTATCTTTCCTCAAATTTATGATGCATCCTTATAAATCCAAATGTTCTAATTTTATTAGACAATTAAAAACAAAAACTTTTCCCACTCAAATAATCTATAAAAATAATAGTTTGCAAAACTTTTATGAGAATGAACTAGTGTCCAATAATAAAAATTATATGATTGAACATTGTTATGTTCACATATCACCTCACCTCACTTCTCGTAGGATTTTTCCTATGTTTACTTAAATTAACTTAAATCAGCGTAGCAACTGAACTTGCCTATGAAGGACGTTGATAAGTTGATAAACAATATCTTTTTGTTGCGGCGATTTTCCAAACTCCATTTCTAATAAAGTTGGATACGTAATTATAATTCGGTAATTTTTTTTAATGAAATATAATATTTAAATGTTAAATAATAATTTTAGAGAAGAATATCCTAATATAATATTTGAAGTAAGAATGTGTTTTTTTATAATTCAAAATATATTTTTGAATCTATAAATAAATTTAGCATTTTAATATAAATTGAACAAATTAAAATTATGATATTTAAAATTTTGATGTTTAAAAATCTTGCTAGATTTTAAATAAAATTTAAGTTATTTTGTCACATTTCCAATGTATATATATTTTTTATGTGCAAATATAGTAATTACATAAGATTCATAATAATGTTTAAATTTGGGTCACTGTACATATAAATAATTTGATCATTATCTTAATACTATTATATGGGTTGATTCGTTGTGATATAACGTTTATCCACACATTAATTCAAATCCTGAAAACATTATCCAAGGTACAGATCAGTCCTTGGTTTCACATGCTTAACCCAACACTGGTCCTTTTTGCGTGTTCTGGTTGTACTCTATGACTAACTCGGCCGATGGTCTCATTTATGACTTAGTTCTTTATTTAGTTTTCTTTACATTCATCTACCGACAGATCTGTCTACCTCTCTGATCTTTAATACCATGCTTGGCCATGGTAACGTGGCGTGGCAAGACGGTACCTTGTTTGTTGGTTTCTCGGGATGCTACATGCATCGATAGTTTGGCGCTTGAGTTCTGGATCCTACGGCTGGGCAAACTCTGGAGGGTTATTCGAGCTCGATGGCTGCAAGTTCATTTCATTTTGGTTTCCCCGCTTCCGGGAGTCTAGTTCATTCTTCTGTTCGGCTACTTGACCTGGTGCGCTGTGTATTAGTAGAGGGGTTCCAAGGAAATCTCTTCCGTTCACTGCTCATCTCCAACTCTACGAACTAGGTAAGGTTACAAGGTCTTTTTTTCCCTTTTTGTTTCTTTTCTGTTTGAAGTTGTCTACTACGACATTGTAAAATGACCATGGGTCTTCGTTGATCCTTCTTCTTTCGTGCATCTACAGGGGCAAAGGTGAGGAGGCCGGGGGTTTCGTTCCGCAGCTCTAGATGGTGCGAGTTCCCTTATCAACCTTCCACAAACGAGAAAATCTGGGTATGACCGTAACCGTTTCCAGCTCTTCGACAGGAAGGGGCATTATGCAATGGTTTAAGGTTCTGGTCAGTCTTTACCAAATTCATGCCAGTTTTGTTTTCTTAAATATGTAAAGGGTTATTTTCAAATGCCGAATGCCCTGAATGGCTAAGGCAATTTTCCTACTATTGTATCAGAAGCTTAATAGGTCTAAGTTAATGGGATTGAACGAAGGTTTTGGGTCGATATGACCCGGAGACCTGGATATCAGTAAAGTCTATTTCTTCACTCTGATATCTGGGTTTTCCCTAGTGCAACCCATGTTCTTAAACTATCTCGGCTATAATTTAAAGAAAGGACTGTTACTGCTTAATTTAAGTTCGAGTTTGTTATGGCCTGCTTGGTGTTATTTATTTGTGTGAAGGTTCTCACCCTGTTTGATTCTTTTGCGCATTCCGCGTTGTGTTCTCTAGTTGGTTTCATGAGGGACTTCGAACCTTTCTATGGGTTCAGCTCTATTTAACTGTGGTATAAAAGTTTTTACAATAGAGTCTCACCATTTATTAATGTAACTGATGTTTAATTGTAACTCTGCCATTGTTAACTGTTGTAGGCTCACAGCGCTGTCTTTTAAATATACTATAATGTTTTCAATGATTTTCAAAGTTCATAGATTTAAATTTCCAGTTTGACTACATTTACTATATCTAGCTTCTATAGTTCTTTCAGTTCTTGAAAATGTACAGGGTAATTAATGTTTTGTATTCTCCGACTTTGCTATTTCAGATAGCTAGTTGTGCTATTAGGGTTTTCGCTAATACCCAACTCTGTGTGTTAAGTATTCTCTGTCATACTTTGCCTCAAAAGAAAGAAGTTGGTTCTTTATTTATTTAAGTCCTCTTGAGAATGAAATATACAGGTCTTTTCCTTTTATAAAAAAAATGGTTCAATTTCTAGATATCGAAATAAGCAGTTTTACCAGTTCATTTTATTTACAATTTCCAGGAAAAGAACTACCAAAACTATTTCTTTTAATTTATGCATACAATGTGTCTGTAGAAGATTTGCCAAATGTTGATATTTATCTAATCACTACTGTTTCCCTACCTAAGGCTCTCCAGAGACCTAGGGTCAGTGTGGTAAGTAGTTTTAATCCAATTAGTTCTGTCTCTAAATATCTTCTGTTACCGAGGGTTAAACAACATTGAACCAAGACTGTAACTATTCTTTCCTGTAATTTCTCTAATTACCGAGCATGCAAGTATTTAAATTCCTATCAATCCAGTTAATGCTCATATAAATCTCATAAATTCGTCTGAGCAATAGATAGTTTAAGAATATGTTACATACCCGATTCTTTAAAGAAAAAGACAATCAAGATAGCAGACACCTTATCATCTTCAACTCTTTTCCACCCAACCATGAGATTTGTCCTCCAGACCAAATATCCCCCATAGCTTCTTGCAAGACCACTGTCCTTTGCAAGAATTTTCACACACAGTGTTGCACTATCTGGTCCTCACCATTCTTAGCGTCCCATCCCCATTCTTTTTCCGTCTGACCTTTCAGCATGGGTTTTTCCTTCCCCTTCCACTCTTTTCTTGAGCACGGGGAGGTAGTTAGGGTTTTTCTTTCAAGCAGCTGCTCTTTTCCAAATTCCCCTTGAGAAGTTACCGAGCCTGCTTAATTCACAACATTTTCTTGTTTCAAAGTTAACACATTGTTTAACTTAACATTAACAACCATAATTACCAGTTTGTTTTTTACTTTGGTAAAACAAAATATTACAGTATGTCTACTTACTATGGTAAAATAAAAATTTACAATATATCCGTCTTTACTGTGGTAAAACAAATATTTACAACATATCTGGGGATATCACATCTTCCCCCCCTGAAATCAAACATCGTCCCGATGTTTTCTAGACACAAACAGACCTGGATATGCTTCTCTCATGAGCTATTCATCCTCCCAGGTAGCCTCATCCGGTCCAAAGTGCTACCATTGTACTTTAACCTGGGTGATGGCTCGTTTCCGCAACGTTACTTCTCTTTGTTCGAGTATATTCAACGGCTCAACTGAGAATTCTCCCTCCGGCTCGACTTGAAACAAACAAACCCTACATCAGTTTGTTTTCTTTAATAACACAATTATTTAGGTCTACTTAAGTTACCCTTTTACCTAGATATCTTGCCAATTGACTATATGCTTAGGATCATAAATGTATCTTTTTAAGACAAACACATGAAAGACATTGTGAACCTGAATATGGCTTGGTAGAGCAAGTTGGTATGCCACTGGCCCAACTCTTGCTAATATTTGAAATGACCCACAAAACCGTGGTGCCAGTTTGCTGCACCTGCTCCACTGTAACGTACTCTTTTTAGGTCTTATTCTCACATACACATGATCACCTACTTGATATTCCTTAAAACTTTGCTTCTTTTCGGCAAAATTCTTCTGCCTATCTTGGGCTACCTTTAAGTTGCTTCACACCTTCTTGACCATCTCTTCCATCTCCCTTAGCATTTCGAGTCCCAGCAACAACTTGTCTTCAGGTCCCCCCCCAACTGGAGGGTGTGCGACATTTCCTTCTGTACAACACTTCAAAAGGGCTCATTTGCAAAGAATTATGATAGCTATTTTTGTATGCAAATTCGACTAAATGCAGATAATCTTCCCATTTTGACAGTTGTTGCATTACGTACGATCTCAACATGTCTTCCACTACTTGGTTCACCCATTCTGTCTGTTCATCTATTTGAGGGTGATAGGCAGTACTGAAATTTAGCTAAGTTCCCAACCTCTCAAACAGAGTCCTCCAAAAGGCTGATGTAAATTTCACATCACGATCATAAATTATGGTTTTTGACAACCTGTGTAACCTGAAAACATTCTGCATGAAGATGTTGGCAATCTACACCGCTTTGAAAGTGGATTGCACCGATATAAAATGGGTTGCTTTGCTTAATTTGTCCACCACCACCATGATAGAGTCATTTCCCTTTTTAGATTTGGGTAATCCAGTTATAAAATCCATAGAGACAATTTCCCACTTCTATTCTAGAATTTGTAGTGGCTGCAATAGTCCCGTAGGGTGCTGATGTTCCACCTTGACTTGTTGATATTCCAAACATTGTGCCAGATACTCTACTACATCTTTCTTCATGCCTGGCCAGTAGTACTCCTTTCGGAGTGTGGTAATCAATTTTTAGTAACCTGGATGTCCCGCGTAGGGACTCTTATGAAATTCATCTAAAATCAGACTTTTAATGCTACTCTGTTTTGGGCACATATAGTCTTTTTTTATATCTCAACAGGTCGGCAGCATCCATCGCATAGCCTTGCTGATATCTGTTGCTGGTTGGATTTTGTGCTTGCTGTCCTATTTGTTGATATTTCAGATCCTGATTTGCTGCCTCCTTAACCACTTCATCCAAGGTAGTCTGCCCTTCGCTGCAAGAAATTTTGTAGAGGCAGCGTACCTTTTGACTTAAAGCGTCTGCTACACGGTTCTCCTTCCCTTTCAAATGCTTAATCTCGAAATCAAAACCACTCAGAAAATCTACCCACCATGCCTGTCTAGCATTTAAGGTAGGCTAATTGAAATAACTAGCCACGCTGAGGTGATTTGTCATTAGCAGAAATTTCCTACCCAACAGATAGTGATGCCACATCTTTAGGGCGTGAATGACAACTACCAACTCCAAATCATAGGTAGAATATTTCTTCTCATGTTCCTTCAACTTCCTTGACTCATAGGCGATTACCTTACCTTCCTGCAGCAGGAATCCTCCTACCCCTTCCTTACTTGCATCTGTGCATACCACATAGTCCTTACCTGGATCTGCTATGCTTAGTACAGGCGTAGTGGTGAGCAGATGCTTGAATTGTTCAAAACTTTTTTGGCATTCAGCTATCCATTTAAAAATTTTCCCCTTTTTTTGCAGAGAGGTGATATGATAGGCCACTCTGGAAAATCCTTCCACAAACCACCTATAGTAACCTGCTAACCCCATAAAGGATCTTATATCTGATACGTCCTTCGGTACTGGCCACTCCATTATGGTCTTGATCTTTTCGGGATCCACTGCAATTCCGTCTTTAGTAATAATATGTCCTATATATTGAATATGTTCCTTAAAGAAATCACTCTTGATGTATTTGGCATATAATTGATGCTCCCGGAAAGTTTGCAATACCCGTCTAAGATGCTTCTTGTTCTCTTCAATGCTTCGAGAGTATATTAGTATGTCGTCAATAAAGATTAACACAAATTTGTCTAAATAATAATGAAATATGTTGTTCATTAAGCACATAAAGGTCAAGGGGGAATTGGTTAACCTAAAAGGTGGTACTATGAACTCATAGTGCCCATAGCGAGTCCTAAAAGCAGTTTTAGCTATATCTTCCTCTTTAATTCTAATCTGATGGTAACCCGAACGCAAGTCAATTTTAGAGAATATCGTAGCCCCTTTAACCTGATCGAATAATTCATCAATGCGAGGAAACAAGTATTTGTTCTTAATTGTCAACTGATTCAGTTGACGGTAATCCATACACATGCGAAGGGTTCCATTCTTCTTTTTAACGAACAACACGGGGCCTCCCTAGGGTGACATGCTGGGGTGGATCTAGTTTTTATCTAATAACTCCTGCAACTGAATTTTCAGCTCCGTCAATTCTGGTGTGCTCATACGATGTGGAGCTCGGGACACCGGGGTTGCCCCTCGCACCAATTTAATGGTGAAATCTATGTCTCTCTTGGGTGGCAGTCCTGGTATCTCTTCAGGGAACACATCTGCAAAGTCTTGAACTATTGGAATACTTCCTAAGGTGGCAGTCTTGTCCTTTGAATTGGCATAACCGACTTGAATAGCATATACCTAACACCCTTTCCGGATACACTTTTCCGGTTGTGAAGTGGTTATGGGCCGTATCTGTACCGGCCTCAGAATGCCTTGCATTACTTGCTGCACTCCCAATTCATTTTTGTAGCAGATTGTTTTTGTATTGCAATTTATATTGGACCAGCGTTTTTCCAGCCAGTCTATGCCTATCAACACTCATATGACCCAAGGGGAAGTATGTTTAAATCTGCATTCAAACGCTGACCTGCTATCTCAAGTGGACAATCATTAACTTTGGCTAGCACATGTCTCTTTGCTCCCATTTCCAGCTGTACTAGCCAAGAATTTTTAAACTTAATCGACTGTAATTTACACTGTTCCACAAACTTTGGACTTACATAACTTATCGTAGCACCGGGATCAATTAAAATAGATACAGGGTGATAAAAATTTTTACCTTCAAACTCCACCATTGTCGGCTGCTACTTGGCCTGATGGTCTTTGAGTGCGGTGTTAATTTTCAGGATGCTCCAAGCCACGTCACCTACTGTAGATGCCTCGTGGATCTGTGAAATCTGATCAGTTCCTTTCCAGTGAGGACAATTTTTAACGTAATGGGGCCCTCCACATCCCCAACATTGCACTAGGGTTATTGCTATCCCTTCGTTATCAACTTTATCAGTCTGCTCACTGAATCTGTTTTTAGTAGGTGGTCTAATTTTGAACTGATTTTTTTGCAGATTTCTGGTGTTCTGCCCTTTTGAGAACCCCTTGCTAATACTGCCTTGATTTCCCTTATTGCCCACAGGGATCCTGTTACCTTTCTTGTTAGTCCATTTTTTTCCCATAAGTTCTCCCTTCTGCTTACTTTACTGATAGCATATCCTGGCCTTTCGTATAACCTCATCCATCATTTTTGGGCTATCAAATTCAATTCTTTCTCTCATTGCCACAGGTATACTGCTGACGAATCACTGTACCTTAGCCTTTTCCTCCCATATGTAAGGCACATATCAGAGTAAAGAGGTAAATCGGGTGATAAACTCATCCATTGTTTGTTGCCCAAGCCAAAGTTCGTGAAATTCTTTGGCTTTCTCATCATAAAATCATTCAGTCAAGTATCTTTCCTTGAAGTATTTTTGAAACTTCTCCCAAGTGATACTTTGCTCGTTTACCCCACACACTATCTTAACCTCTTCCCACCACAAGATGGCCTTCCCTTGCAGTTAGAAGATGGCTAGTCGGGCCTTTAGGTTGTGATCATATTCATCTAATTGAAAGTACTTATTCATATTAATAAGCCAGGCCTCAGCCGCCTCTTCCAACTCTCCATCAAAATGTGGCAGTTTTATTTTCTGAAATTCCCCTTGTAATTCTATTTGCTGCCTTTTTGCTGCGGGGTGCACAGAAGCATTATCCGATTTCTCTTCTCGATTCTCTTCCAGTTCTATGTGGTAACCTTGTTCTTCAGACATTCGTTCCTGTTCGGGGTTGGGGATCGGTTGGCGTTGATTCTGCTTATCAGATAGGCTTTTCATAATTTTTTCCTGTTATATAGTTACTCTTGCATTGTCCTCCCATAGGTGAGCGATCTCATTCTTTAGTTCCTACACTGTTTCCAATATTGTAAGATTGGTATTGCACGCCTCTTCTCCCAGCTATATCCATATTTCAGGATTATTTTGAGGGAATGTCGCAGGTTCGGGGCCAGCCATATTCCTGTGTGGAACACTGCATGCTCTTCTCTTAGTCTACTGGTGTCCTGTACTTAATACATTAGTAAGTTAACAATCATCAAAAGATTATATTAAGAATTCAACAATTAGTTGCCAGAGACCACAGTTTTGTAATCTGGGCTCTGATACCACTGTCACATCTCTAATGCACATTTTTTTTTTACATGCAAATACATGAGTAATTACATAAGATTCATAATAATGCTTAGAGTTTGGGTCATTGTACATACAAATAATTTGATCATTATCTTAATACTACTGTATGGGTTGATTCACTGTAATATAAAGTTTATCCACACATTAATTCAAATCCTGAAAACATTATCCAAGATACAAACCAGTCCTCAGTTTCACATGCTTAACCCAATACTGGTCCTTTCCGTGTGTTCCGGTTGTACTCCATGGCTGACTGGGCTAATGGTCTCATTTATGACTTAGTTCTTTATTTAGTTTTCTTTACATTCATCTGCTGACAGATCTGTCTACCTCTCTAATGTTTAATACCCTGCGTGGCCATGGTAATGTGGCGTGGCAGGACGGTACCTCATTTGTTGGTTTCTCGGGATACTACATGCATTGACGGTGTGGCGCTTGAGTTCTGGATCCTATGACTCGGCAAACTCTGGAGGGTTATTCGAGCTCGATGGCTAGAAGTTCATTTCATTTTGTCATTTCATTTTGGTTTCCCCGCTTCCGGGAGTCTGGTTCATTCTTCTGTCTGGCTGTTTGACCTGGTGCACTGTGTCACTGTGTATTAGCAGAGGGGTTCCAAGGAAATCTCTTCTGTTCACTGCTCGTCTCCAACTCTATGAACTAGGTAAGGTTACAGGGACTTTTTTTTTTCTTGTTGTTTATTTTCTGTTTGAAGTTGTCTACTGTGGCATTGTAAAATGATCATGGGTCTTCGCTGATCCTTCTTCTTTCGTGCATCTATAGGAGCAAAGGTGAGGAGGCCAAGGTTTCGTTCCGTAGCTCCAGATGGTGCAAGTTCCCTTATCAGCCTTCCACAAACGAGAAATTCTGGGTATGACCATAACGGTTTCCAGCTCTTCGACAGTCAAGGGCATTATGCAATGGTTTAAGGTTCTCGTCAGTCTTTACCAAATTCATGCTAGTTTTGTTTTCTTAAATATGTAAAGGGTTATTGTCAAATGCTGAACAACTTGAATGGTTAAGGCAATTTTCCTACTATTGTATCAGAAGCTTAATAGGTCTAAGTTAATGGGATTGAATGAAGGGTTTGGGTTGATACGACCCGGAGACGTGGATATCAGTAAAGTCTATTTCTTCGCTCCGATATCCAAGTTTTCCCTGGTGCAACCCGTGTTCTTAAACTATCTCGACTGTAATTTAAAGAAAGGATTGTTACTACTTAATTTAAGTTCGAGTTTGTTATGGCCTGCTTGGTGTTTTTCTTTGTGTGAAGGTTCTCACCCTGTTTGATTCTTTTGCTCATTCTGCGCTGTGTGTTCTTGAGTTGGTTTCATGAGGGACTTCGAACTTTTCTATGGGTTCAGCTCTATTTAACTGCGGTATAAAAGTTTTTACAACAGAGTCTCACCATTTATTAATGTAACTGATGTTTAATTGTAACTCTGCCATTGTTAACTGCTGTGGGCTCGTAGCGCTGTCTTTTAAATATACTGTAATGCTTTCAATGATTTTCAAAGTTCATAGATTTAAATTTCCTGTTCGACTAAATTTACTATATCTAACTTCCGTAGTTCTTTCAATTCTTGAAAATGTACAGGGTAATTAATGTTTTGTATTCTCCGACTTTGCTATTTCAGATGGCTAATTGTGCTATTAGGGTTTTCACTAATACCCATCTCTGTGTGTTAAGTCTTCTCTGGCATACTTTGCCTCGAAAGGAAGAAGTCAGTTCTTTATTTATTTAAGTCCTCCTGAGAATGAAATATACGAGTCTTTTCCTTTTGTAGAAAAGAAAGGTTCAATTTCCAGATATCAAAATAAGCGGTTTTACCAATTCATTTTATTTACAATTCCAGGAAAGGAACTACCAAAACTATTTCTTTTAATTTCTGCATACAGTGTGTCTGTAGAAGATTGTCCAAATGTTGATATTTATCTAATCAATACTGTTTCCCTACCTAAGGCTCTCCAAAGACCTAGGGTTAGTGTGGTAAGCAATTTTAATCCAATTAGTTCTGTCTCTAAATCTCTTCCGTTATCGAGGGTTAAACAACGTTGAACCAAGACTGTAACTATTCGTTCCTATAATTTCTCTAATTATTGAGCATGCAAGTATTTAAATTCCTATCAATCTAGTTAATGCTCATATAAGTCTCATAAATTCGTCTGAGCAACAGATAGTTTTAGAAGATGTTACATACCTGATTCTTTAAAGTAAAAGACCATCAGGATAGAAGACACCTTATCATCTGTAGCTCTTTTCCACCCAACCTTGAGATTTTTCCTCGAGACAAAATCTCCCCCCTAGCTTCTTTCAAGACCAATGTCCTCTGCAAGACTTTTCGCACACAGTGCTACGCTATCTGGTCCTCACCATACTTAGCGTCCCATACCCATTCTTTTTCCATTTGACCTTTCAGCACAAGTTTTTCCTTCCCCTTCCACTCTTTTCTCGAGCATGGGGAGGTAGTTAGGGTTTTTCTTTCAAGCAACTGCTCTTTTCCAACTTCCCCTTGAGAAGTTAGCAATCCTGCTTAATTCACAACATTTTCCTATTTCAAAGTTAACACATTGTTTAACTTAACATTAACAACCATAATTATTAGTTTGCTTTTTACTGTGGTAAAACAAAATATTACAGTATGTCTACTTACTATGGTAAAATAAAAATTTACAGTATATCTGTCTTTACTGCATTAAAACAAATATTTACAGCATATCTGGGGATATCACATATTTCTTCTATTAATTAGACTACATGATAATTAATTATATATTAATTATAAAAATAATTGTTTAAAAATAATAATAAAGATATTTAAGATATCTTTCATTCTCCCACACACATTATTAAAATAAATTTCCTTCAAACACTTAAATTTGAAATAATGGTGCCTACACTTGCAAAAATAATCCCGTATTAACACACTTAAAACTAAACAAGGTCTTAGCATTTCACCCTAGTTAAATTTTGAATAAATGTCATGCAAGGATTGAAATAATTTAGATTGCATTGAAATAATCTAGATTCATGATCAGTTCATGAGGTGTAGAGTGGATTGTGATAAGGTGTTTTGTTAAGGCATTCTGTAGTGTAAAGGTCACTTATTGGAAACTTTGTGGATTAAAATCTAGTCATACTAAGGGCTGGTGTAGCCCAAGGAAATTGAGATCTCCTTGGTCTCAACTACTCAAACAACAATTTATGTGTCCCAATTATCTCAAGTCTCACTTAACCTAGCAACAAATAGATATATACATTCCTAATCAAAATTCATCCCAATATCTAAAATTCCTAATAAAAAATCATCCCAACATCTAAATTTTGACAAGTTCCAAGTCTTCTAGGTGGAAATGTGGAATTTGAACAACCATTTTCATCATAAAAATATTTCTCATTCCCTTTTAAATAGCTTCAAAGTCCTTCAATTAATGTAGAAAGTATTATGTGTAGAAGTATTCAATATTATTATATTTGAGGATGGGCCTCTTTAGCAATGCAACCCACGATCAAATCTCCCAAAGGTTGCTGGGCTTGTGCTAGGGGGAGGAGACATGCTAAAAATCTAGTCAACTTAGGGCTAGTGTGGCCCACCTCTCGTGCGACAACTTGACAGACAACAAAATATTATTAGAGACATGCTAAAAAAACCAGTCATCTTAGGGCTAGTGTGGCCCATGCCTGGTGCCACAACTTGACAAACAAAAAAATACTATTAGAGACATGTTAAAAATCCAAGAAGGTTTTGCTCTGGGGAAGAGACATGCTAAAAATCCACTCAATTTAGGGATGGTGTGGCCCAAGCCTCATGCGACAATTTGACAAACAACAAAATATTATTAGAGACATGCTAAAAATCCACAACTTGACAAACAACAAAACATTATTAGAGACATGTTAAAAATCCACTCAGCTTAGAACCAAGGCCTAATAAAACAACTTGACAAATAACAAAATATTATTAGAGACATACTAAAAATCTTGTAAACTTAGAGATAATATGACCCATACCTAATACTACAACTTGACAAACAAGAAAATATTATTATATATTTATAAAATAATATTATTTATAAAATAAATTATATATCCTACTTAATTTATATTTTATACAATAAATTTATTTTATAAAAATATTTTTTATAAAATAAATTATATTCTACTGAATTTTAAAAATCATTCTATAAAATAGAAACCATTTATTTTTCATACAAAGGCTTTGTAGAACCAAAAATCAATCGAAGTATTAAATGACACTTTTACTTTAATACCGAAATGATAAAGTGTAAATATAGTCTCACTTTTTCTTAACGAGATCACATCTTTGTTTATTTAAAATAATTCTACATTATAAAAGTTAAATTTCCAAATATTTCGAAATATGTAATCTGGATAAAAATGATATATTCATTGGTGTGTGGGCAACCTACCTAATTGGTGATATAAGTGATATGGCAGCTTAAGTGATGATCTAAGTGATCTAAAATCCTGTAAAATAAAAGATCCAAAATTTGATTTCCGTGTTTAATTTTAAAAAAACAAAAAAACATGTTTAAATATTTCTTAGTTTCTTAAATTATAATTATAGTTTTTTTGGTTATTTATTTTATTCATATTTATCTGTCACTTTATTGCTTATTTATTTTAACATGTTATTAGCCAATGCCTAGTTTAACTAGTCATAATTCATATTACAGATTAGTGCAAGTCATGTCACACATTGGTGGTTTAATTTTCATAAATAGTACGTTTTGGTTCGAATGAACTTTAAGAATAGGTTTACAAAGAAACACTTTTGAACACATTTGGATTTATCCAAATACTTCCATTTCTACCATTGTGAAACTCTCCTAAATCTTGATTTTTCATAAATTTACTCATGCCTATAAATGCATAGGCAATTGATTATTGTAAATAACGTAATATTTTGATTGTTGTACTTAACTTAATATTGCTAGTTACATTGTTTATAGACATTGAATTTAATTCTGGGTGTTTTCAAAATCATTAATGAGATTGTATAATACATTGGATGGACCACAAAATTAAAGAAATCCTAACTTCCCGGGATTAAATTTCCCAGAAAATGTATTAGTTTAAAAGTAATTGAGCAAAATTCATAAGTTAAATTTATGATATAATATATTAGTTTAAAATTAATTGAGCAAGACTCATACAAATTATAGTTCCACTAAAAAATCAATCATATACTCTCTAAAAATTGATGGAAGTGCCCCGACCTCAACTTCGATCTTTATTTTTGATTGCATTTATATCTTCCTAATTTAAAGCATCATTTTTTACAAGATCGTTTATTGGAGATGAAGGTAGAAAAAAATGAGTTCTTACTGCAATATATAATGGTCTATTTGGTCTTTCATGTTAACAAACTTTCTTAATAAATCTTATTCAAATAATATAATCAAATTTTGAAAACAAAAATGTATCTTATAGATACTTCAATATCTTTAGAGAGTATTTGGATACTTCAATAATTTTAGATAGATAGTATTACTGGAGCGTTAGTTTTGAGTTACATATTTTCTTTATACCAAACCAGGTTTGAATTCATATATTTACATTATCCCGCGTTCACTAGCCAGGAACATTTAATATTGCAAGCTCCGTCGATTTGGCTATATTGTGGGTATTTTCATTAACGTGAGTTTAATGCAGGTAAGTTAAAAAACTGTTTTAGGTTGTGGTCTCACAGTTGGATGGGGATGGGGAGGGTTAGGTAAGGAAATTTAGTTTTTGGATGGGGATGGGGGAGGGTTAGCTAAGGAAATTTAGTTTTTGGAATCCAGAAATTATTAAAATTATTGATAATAATGCAAGCACCCAGAGCCATGACAACATACCTACTATTAATTAAACTTATACCTGCAGAGCCATGACAACATACCTACTATTAGTTAAACTTATACATACTATTAGTTAAACTTTAGGCGATTTCTTCAGTGAAAAAACGTCCAGAAATTGTCGATGATAATGCAAGCCCCAGGAGCCATGACAGCATGCATAATATTCGGTAAACTTCAAATTAGAAGCCAACTGTCTAGCGATCGGGATTTTTGAAAAGGTTGGACGGGGATTGAATTAGTATGGAGTAGATAACACATCTACAACCAAGTACGTACTGTATCAGAGGCATGTTTACAAAGGCATAACAAAATAAAATAAAGTGACATTATACGGATACAATAAACTCAGAAATATGTATACATGCATCTGAACAGCAATTTATAAAATGCCATGCATCAATATGGTAAGCACAGTGACGTGGAAAGAGGCATTTCCTTGATAGTGGACAAATTCTTCTTTCACAAGGACCAAGAATAAACAATATAAAATGACATGCATCAATATGATAAGCACAGAGATGTGGAAAGAGGCCAGCCATTTTGTTTAATAAACATGCATCAATATAATAAGCACAGAGATGTGAAAAGAAGCATTTTCTTAACCGTCAGCAAATTGTTCAATCACAAGAACAGAATAAGTTTCACAGGGAGTATTTTTAATCTCCATTATGTTGAGAAAATACTGTTTAATGGAGAAGTGACATGCATAAATGCTCATAAAGTTTTTCTTTCTAGATATCATCGCAATAGATATGTGATAAACTTATAAAATAATGAAGTGGGATGCAGTAGATAAAGGTATAAAATAATGTTAATAATGAAGTGGGATGCAATAGATATGTGATAAACATATTTTTAGTGTTTTCTGGATTCAAACATCGTTTTTCAGATTGTTCTCTGTAGTACATTTCTGCGATTTTAAGCATTGCTTTCCAGATTGTTCTCGGTTGGATATTTCAGCTCTGAAAGACATTTCGGCTGCTTTTTAGATTAAGCTTTACTTTGAAGATTATTTTCTGTAAGACATTCCAGTTACCTTTTGCATTGAACATATAATCTTTTTGTTAAAGTTAAAAAAAATAGCTGCAACATGTTTTTCCTTTTGATAGGCATTTCGGCTGCTTTTTAGATAAAGCATTACTTTGGAGATTATTTTCTGTAAGACGTTTCAGTTACCTTTTGCATTGAAGATAGTTCTTTTTTTTTTTTTTAAGTTAAAACATCAATGAACAGTTATGTTTTTTCTTGATATTATAGAATATTTGTTTGCTATTTTGTTTTTATATTAATAATTAATTTTTTGGTTCTAATATATATAAATACAATTATATTAATAAAATGGTTGAAATATTATTCATTTTTTAATGTTGTTAAATATATGGAAAGTGGAAAATGAATTGATCAATCAATTTTTTTAATGTGATTTTATTCTTTGACCTAGGAAGTGCATGGAGAGGTAAATATGTTTAAGTTATGGTTGAAAAAGGTTTGTTATTGTTATAGTTGAATATGGATGACCATTGTTGTCAACATTCAACTATAGTTAACTATGATAGGTTATGATTCATTATGGTTAGTTATGGTTGTTAATGTTTGACTATGATTGACTATAGTTGACCTAGTAAACATAGGTCAACCTAGTTAACCTACTCAAACTTGTAAACATAGGTCAACTTAGCAAATCTAGTAAACCTATGTCAACCTACTAAATATTTCGAAATATGCTATCTTAAATAAAAATGATATATTCATTGATTTTTGGGCAACCTAATTGGTGATCTAGGTGATATGGGCAACTTAATTGATGATTTAAGTAATCTAAAATCTTGTAAAATAAAAAATCCAAAGTTTAATATCCGTGTTTAATCTTTTCAAAAACAAAAAGAAACATATTTATCTTATTACAATCACTACCAAAAAATACAAATCTTAAACCTTATAAACATATAATGGTAGCAGTCTCACCTAGTATCATTGTATCACTAGTAAAAAAACTAACCCAATTCATTTTATTAACCAAAAAAACCCGATTTATCTTATTATCCCTGGGGAAAACTGACCCAATTCATTTTATTAACAAAGAAACCCTGATTTATCTTATTATCCCTGTCGATTTACCCAGTGAGCCTGCAGTTGATTTGATAATAATTTACTCATATATATTAGATATTTCCTAATTTTTTTAAAAGAAGTTATTTTTTATTTATTTTTATTTTTGTCATTTATTTTTATTCATATATTTATCTCTCAGGTTATTGTCTATTTATTTTAACATGTTATTAGTTAATGCCTAGTTTAACCAATCATGATTCATATTATAGATTGGTGAAAGTCTTATCACACATTCGTGGTTTAATTTTCATAAATAATAAATTTTGGTCTTGCAAGGAAATACTTATTATTTATTTTAACATGTTATTAGCCAATG